>JAVGVS010000039.1:651295-748055 GCA_032718565.1 Distichodus sexfasciatus | reverse complement strand
TATTACAGCTGGTAAATTTTATCTTTGTGACAGAATCAACAGAATTTCAAAAAATAGCAAAATATTACATTGTTTAGAAGTTTGATTAATTGCACAGACCTACATCATACATACTGTGCTGTAACATCTCTGAGGTCTATTTGTATTAGAAGGGGAGACTGTTTCACATTTAAATGTCTGATTCAAAGCTCAGGATGAAAAAAGTCCAATGATGGAAGTGTTAAATCAATATTTGATAGTCTCATATCGATTGTTGCCTCCTGAATTGAAGCAAAATCGTATCACAGAAAACTTGAGCTATTGGTAGACATTGTATTCTTGGCCATTGAACTGACCTAATCACATTGTGATGAAACTTGTTTACATCCCTAACCTGAATTTAACAGCCCAGTTAAAGCAAATGTCTCTTATTACCCTGATCCACTTTCTGTTGCGTGGGTCGTATCGGTAGAGCAAGTTGCTCGGAGTGTCTCCACTATAATGCGACGAAGTGGTTCCCCCAGCGGTGAAGACAAAGCCCCCCAGCACCGCCACGCCATGGTAGCTCCTCTGAGTGGGCAGCTTGGTCTCCACCAGCCATTTCCCTGCTTCTTTATCCAGTCTGAACATCTCAGCCGTGAGCTCCTCCTTGCGCTCAACCACTTCACCGCCGACTAGCAAGAGGCACTCAGCTCCCCCTCTCAGCTGAGAGCGTCCGGTCTGTAGGAGGGGCTGAGCGTTTAGGGAAGCATGGTAGTCCAGCGCCTCCTGCACCAACGCCTCACATCTGGAGTCCTGCAAAGCACAAACGGTAGGCATCACCCACTCCAAAAGAGCCTTTGATGGGATCAGGGCGAGGCGGATGTTAGAAAGGAGCTGCTCTAGAAACGGCAGACGCTCAGGTTTGTGTCTGAGCCAGTGCAAGGCAGCTTGAAGGAGGACTTGCTCGCTCTCATGCTTTACTTCCTCGCTTGCCAGGTAAGAGCTGAGCTTGGCGAAGCGCACGTCCCTCAGAAACTCTGGGGAGAAGCAAAGCATGGAGAAATGATCCAAGACAAAGTGGTCAACAAAGGCATCCAGCTTGTCCAGGCTGTACAATAAAGCCAGTTCTTGAAGATACAGGTAGTTTTCCTCGCTCACTACTTCTTCCAGGTACTGGCAACAGAAATCAACAACCTGAGCCACCTGCAGAAGGTGGGCCGTCTTCAACACGGCGTCAACGTTACTACCATCCAAAGGCAGCTCGCCGCTGTAGAGGAAGTCTACGACCGCTTTGACGCCAACGTAAGATGTTCCCACAAGCTCCACTTCTTCCTGCCGCTCCTCACGCATGCCGAGAGTGAACATGGCCTGGAAGTAAGGGCTTGAGACAGCCAGCAGGACGCGGTGAGCTGGAACCTTCCTTCCGTCAGCCACCAACACCACGTCACATAGCTGACCGCTGTCTCGCATTTCACTCAGACCCTGCAGGAAGTTGCTCGCTTGGTCCGCCCAACGGTACACCTGAGACACATGGGAAAAGTGGCGCTTCCATTATAAAATATGTTGCATAAGATTAGTAAATTATATGCATCAATCTATATCATTCATTACGAAAACAAACCTTTGATGACTTGCTGATAAGGTGTGAGAGTTGAGTCGGTTTCCCACATTCCATTGTGTCATCTCTTTCAAACACTATCTAAAAAATAAGAGCAATACAAGTGTGGGTGCAGCTTTTGCTGTCTCACTAGCCTCGAACCTTCTCGACTCTTTGTACGCCACACGTATCCAAAAAAGAGTCTTGAGTCCAGTCTTTTCTTTTGTTGTCTTTTTCTTCACTACAACTTAGACTTTTACAAGCAAAAGATGAATTCCTAAAACTATAAAGATACTTTACGTTAGGGGTGGGCGATATATCGTATATACTTGATGTATCTCGGCTTGTTCCATGTGCGATGTAGTAAATGACTATATCGTGACCATCGAGTATAACGTTATTGTTAAACAGACAGCATGTACTTCGCTTTCCAGTTTTGCTTTTCTGCCCCGTCAAAGCAGACAGCTCACTCCCCCGCCCATCCAGAAAACTCTCCTACTGCACGCGCATTTTGTACCGCTTTTGTGTTTCGCTTCTCTGCTCGCTCCCCCACCTATGGCGTCACATCAATGCCAAAACTAGAGCGCGCAAAATGGCTTGCCGCAAAAGTTTCACAGGCGTAAATTACAAAGTCGCGAGCGCAAATGTGAAACTTGAGAGCACAAAATTAAGAATCAAGTGCGCAGTTGTGATAATATTGCGCACAAACTGTATTTTTCCTCTCTCGAATGTCTTTTTTCCTCTCCATGTGTTAAATGTCTTCGCACCCAAAGTAAATTACCGACCAGCGGCTTTTTTGCTCGAGTGAGATTTCTACGTGCGTGGTTTGAAAGGGGCGGGCTTTGGCAGTTTGGGGGGCGGGGTTTTGGCAGTTTCTGCCTGCGAATCCTATTGGCCAATGGCTCCTGGTTTTGTGATTGACTGCACGCTACAGAAAGTTTCTACACAAAATCCAAAGATGACGGAAGAAGAGGAACAGCGGCAGGTAGGTTAAACGCAAGTTATAGTTTATCGACCTTATAATTCTAATTTAATAGTTAGGCCTTACACCTTTAATAAGCACGCAATCAATGGCTCCCCTTGCCCACTTGTCTATAGTTTTGCTAGTTTACCAGTTTGCTATATTATACTTTGGTTTAAAATAAAAGCATTTACTATGTTAAACTTTGGCTAAATTCATTATATTGGTGTCATTTTTTGCAATATAGGGCCGAATTTATCATTTATACAGTGATTTAGAGGAAATTTCAAGGTATTGAGATATATATCGTGTATCGTGATATAGCTTAAAAATATCGCGATATTATTTTTATGCCATATCGCCCAGCCCTACTTTAAGTGACGGTCAAAAGACTAACGCTCCTGACTATTTAGCTCTAACACAATACTAGTTCTATACGTTCTTGCATCTTCATATATATTTCAGGATATATATATACACATACATACACATATATATACATATATACATATACATATATACATATATATATATATACACACACACACACACACACAAACATAAAGGCTATTTATGATTACAGACATTTATGCATCTATAAGCATGCACTTATACTATATGAACTATATGACTTTTAGGCATTACTTAGGAGAATTTATTCCACATTTACAAGGTAAATCATTTTCCACTTATGTCTCAATAACATCCCTTAGATATAAACGTCTTAAATGCATGCGTTTTCAAACGTCATCATCCAGAAACATAACAAATGCTTACAGCTAACTAGCTATGACAAAGATATGTTTTGCTGCACACTTTTCACTACATCTACAATTATGACAATTATTTACGAATTCAAATACGACTCACCATCCTGCCATTCTGCTCCCGTATGACCTGCAGTTTTATATCACTTCTATATTATTGTATACACACTTCGGATTGTGTTTCTGGATGTAGCGGAAGCGGAGCTTCGTCTCTGGACCGAACACTTTTCAAAATAAAAGACCCACTTACACCTGTCAATTTGTTACAAAACGTATCAGCGTTTTATTTATTTTCTTTAATGAAGTGATCTATGAAATCGTTTCACTTTTAAATGACATTTTACGTAATATGACAATATAACAAAAATGACCGAATAAAGTTGCTTAGACAACGTGTTTAGCAGATTTGTAACCTTTGCGTCTTTAGTAAACTGCAGATTCAGCTTAAAATTGTAGGTGACATTAAGAATGAGCAACAGGGTCAGAGCAAGATTCAAATCCCGCATTCCTGGTGAAATGCTAACGTCGTGCTGTGTTTTTCTTGTTATTGCTTGGTTTGAACCCGCGAATTTTCAGATTTAATGACTTATGTATTAAATGCAGTTCATTTAATGGTGAAATGCCTTATAAATTCTAGCACATGTTCTGTTTTTTCACGACGACCCATAAAACAACTGGCAACTGGTCATGCTGACATTTAGTTTTGTGTATCCATTTACTTTTGTTTGTTTGCCTTTCTCAACATACAGGATGGGGTGTATTTTTTTAAATGATGAAAATCTGCATTACAAATAGCATAACGCGGTGACAATCAATCAATCATGGTTAACATACATTTTAAACCTCGACATGGCAGATAATGAGAAATCCACAATTACTGCAGTTACAGTTACTGCATTATGACAACATGACAAAATTGGCAGTCAAGGCACTTCTACCCTCCGCAGCTTCAGAAGATGTTTGTGTGTTTCTGACAATACACCTCTAGATTGGGGACGAATGAGCGAATATTGCGTCTTTTGCTAAGATATATATATTTGCAGTAAAACGAATCAAAAGGTGTGTGTGTGCGTCTGTGTGTATGTTTCTGACCTAGACTTACATTGGGTACACATTTCAGACCGTACCCCCGCAGATTGGAGACAGACCTACATTTGGTGACAAAGGAATAGCGTCTCCGTTTGGTTTGTACCAGGACATCTGTATTAATACGAAACACTATGTCTTTTTGAATCTTCCGCTGCCCATGCAAATTTATTTGCTTATGGCCATTATATAGCTTACTCAGTAATCCCTTTCGTGTAAAAAGCCCGCATTGTTCTCTCCAAACACATTAAAAATTCCAATCAATTCCACGAGGTGGCAGAAAAACACTCAGTTGACACACAAAGGAATTGGGTGGATTTAATTTAGCAGAATCCCCTACTTGGCCATTAGGAGGAGGTGAGCCCTAGCAGAGAGCCCTGCCACATTCATTCGAACAGCAGCATGACTGACAAATATCAACAACGCCCATAAACTGGCAGTAGGAAATGAATCATGTAGTGAGAGTATAGGTCTGTTTCTCGTAGCCTACAGCTGAGAGTAGAGCCTCCCTGTCACTCGCAGCATCTCTGTCCGCCCTTCTCACCGCTCCCGGCTCGTTTTTTGGGATATAACCTGCATTTTCCCAGATCTAGAATTCCTATCTCGTCTGTTTTTTTTTCTTCTTTTTTACCCTCCACTAAAGGCTCGTCAAAATGGCAACACGGATCGACAAAGAGGCTTGTAGAGAAGCTTACAACCTCGTCCGGGACGACACCACAGATATTAACTGGTGAGTAATAAAGCCGAGAGGATTTACTCGAGAACAAGAAAACAGGGGGTTTATAGACTATTTTAATACCAGTCAATGAAATGACCATTAGTCTGCTTAAAACGACAACTGTTAACCTGGGCACACTCATTTACCTCAGCAGTAAGAACTGCTCAATGATAATCCATACCACATGACAAGTCTTTGTCTTGGGCTTTGCTTACCTCACTCTGGTTGGTAATGGACTGGTTGCACTTTTTGAAAAACGTATAATATTTTTTTCCAATTAACTTGCGTCTGTTCCTCTGCTTTTAAAAGGGCCGCTTTTAAGTACGAAGGCTCCATGATTGTTCCAGCCGGACATGGAACCGATTATGCAGACTTCAAAAGCCAATGCACAGGTAAGACGCCTTGTTGAGCTGCAGAAACTTAACTAAACAGTCTCATTTAATGCAATTAAATTCCAGCCCCTGACTGAACGAGTTAATCAGGTCCAGGTCGATCTATCAGGTTAGACTCACTCTTATCATTGATTTGATTTTATTCACCTTTTTTTTCGCTTCACTGTTGTAAGAGCATGACTGTAAACTTAAATACAACTACATATAAATTCTTGCCATTATCATCATTATAATTAGCTATTACTACTTCCGATTTCCTTGAACGAACCAGCTTCACTCTTGACGGATCATACGGAAGTGTCTCAACTTCCATATAAGGCGTCGGCTCCTTTAATTCTGTCGCGTTTTAGCCTGAATTTCGCCAAGTCGAATCCACAGGCCTGCACTTGTGGTGAGGAACAAACTCGCACCTGCTCCAACCAAAAAATTACATCTGAAACTTAATAATCACATGGCTATTATAAAGAGTGACTTCATCATAGTGAACCGGCTGTAGAGGCTGATGGGGTGATGACGTCACACCCCTCCCTCCGTCAAACTGATGCGGGTTTTTGGGTGCGGCGCGTCTCCAAAAAAGCGGTGCTCCTCACCTTTAGGGTGATGCTCCTGGGTTTTACACCTTTATAGCAGCACAAACTATCCACTCAAATGTTTTGTTACTTGTGACTGAAGATATATTAATGTATTCATATTAGTACTTGTAAAGATTTTCACAAATATTTTGTCTTAGCACCAACCACCAAAGCAAACTCAATGTATGTGACTATGTACTTATCAATAATCATTCTAACTAACTAGATGCTCTTAACTGTTTAATTAAGAACATTACTTTTCCTAATTTCTCTAAACTTGGGGTTAATGGTCTTATTCAGAGGTCCAATGTAAGTTTTTAGGCTTAAGTTATGGTGACTAAGACAAGATTCTAGTCACCACTCACCACCTTTTCTCCTTAGCATATAGCAAATATTCTAGTCAGAATCAGAATACTTTATTAATCCCTGAGAAAAACTGGAGTCGTATTACAGTTGCCCAACCCAGAAAAAGTACAATAAAATTAGCTGTAAATATAATAATAATATATATAAATATGATCAAATATGCACCTGTAAATAAATCTATAAATAAGTAAATAACAGAATAATAATAAGATATATAAAAGTATGTAATTTACCTAAATTTACCTAATCACATGGATATATGTATTGTTTGTTCCAGTGTAATAAATAATTGTATAACAGTAGTCCTGTAATCCTAATTAAGTCAAGAGGTTTGGAAACTGAATGAATGTATGAATAATAGAGAACAGTGATAAAACACAGAAGCAAATCTTGGAACCTAAATGTCACACCGTGTTTGAAACAGTCTTGTGATCTGCAAAACGTATTGAATGGCATTGATTATTTAGCTGATTACTTCAGTTAGAAGTCTGTTTTTAGGCCTTTGTTCAGTGAAAAGTTTGATAAACTGCAGACTAGTGCACACAATCAGTGAAAACTTAGCCAGTGTGTACCAGAATGTCTTCTCTGATATCTGCTGCTGGAGCACTGGATGTATTGAATTGGGATGTGCACATTGCTGCATTGGAAGGTTTATTCCCGTTGTTTTTTGCACAACTTCTATGAACAGCTTAAGTTTGAGGAGTTAAAATTCTGTTAAATCCTTGTTTTGCATTCAGCTGAATTATCTTAGTTGTGCTGTTGATCTAAGAACAGGCTGCTGCAACGTCAGCACAAGTGTAGAGCGTGAGTGAATAAGGCAGAGGAGGAAGAGCTCTTTAAAACTTTAAAAGGAAGTAGAAGTGGGAAAGGCTTTGGGCTTAAACTGCCGTAACGGAAGCACAACAGGAACCATTTCAATGATAATGAGAAGTTTTTTTTTTGTTTGACACTTCAGACGGGTCATTCAGAGGTTTAGGCAAGCCTGGGATGTTTTTTTTAATTTATTTGGATGCTGTCAAGATCATCTTTGTCTCATTGTCTGTTGTTTGCAGTTTAAGGTCATTAATGTTGCAGGGAGCTGTTCAGTGTGGTGGTGTTAAAAGTGACACCACTGACCCATTTACTATTAACTTTTAAGCTTGTTAACATTAAACTCAGTTAATGAGCAACAGTTTAGTATGTGATATACTGCAGTGGGACATTGTGCCAGGGCTGCTTATCTAAGGGCAGAATGCTTCTTGGCAGGAATACACAGGTTTTTAAAAGCAATGACAAAAGCGTAAAACAAGATTTTGACATTTGTTGTCCTTCACTAAACAATACCTAGATATTTCCAGTAGTAAGTCAAGTGTATTAAAACATATTTTGTATATTTCTCAAAACATTAAGTGGTTTGACTTCTGTATAATAATTCCAGTAAAGCAACAAACCTGAGAGTCACACTGTTCTTATGAGTTCAACTGTGTGTACTTGATATATGATCATTTTCAGGTTTATTGATCAAGTTGAGTTAATCAAGTTTATTTATCTACTGTAACAGGAGCCATACGTTTCTCCTGTTGTAAGCTGAATTGCTGCATTTTTTTTAATATTAATAAGATGTAATATTGGACATCTTTAAGACTAAATGTGTGAGGAATAATTAATCTGAGGCAGATCTATTTGGTGCAGGTCATGATTAATGGCGTAAGGGAGGTCAGGGAAACCAGTAGGCGGTGTTTCCCCAGTAGTACCAAAGGGATTTAAACCTTTTTCTTGAACTGAGTCCCAGAGCCACTGCAATGCAGCTGTAGCACATTAAGAAGCAAATAGAGAACTAGCAATGTCTCTGTCTGCATTCATGTTTGTGGGGGGTGTGTGAGAAAGAAACCGAGAGTAATAGAGAGTAATACACCCGTTCCTAATTCTACAGTGCAATCCTGAGAAATACAAGCATTCTTAATTCTCATCTCAAACTCAGTGTGCTGACCTGCATACCTCTCCGTCTCGCTCTTTCTCTCAGTGTTTCCCTTGTTTGAGTCTGGTGGTCGGCCAAAGATTTGTCGCTTTCCCCAAGCTGCGCTGAGTCTTAGTGCATGCTTATTACACTAATAAATCACCTCCGTCCCTCAGCCTTCACCTCCACATACACAATCTGTATTATCAACCTGCAGGGGACCTGATCCCTATAAATAAAAATTCTCAGAGCCATAAAAAAACTCTTATTCTGTGTAATAGTGTCTTAAAAACTAGATAAAACTAGTAACACAAAACACCTGTTTTATTCATTTAAGAGACAAGGGAATACCAAGTATTTCAAAGTCTGCCAACTGTTGACTTTTCCAGATGACAACCGGATGTTTGGGTTCGCGAGGATCACGACGGGCGATGCCATGAGCAAACGGGCTAAGTTTTGCCTCATCACCTGGATCGGGGAGAACGTGAGCGGCCTGCAGAGGGCCAAGATCAGCACAGACAAGACACTGGTGAAAGATGTAGTTCAGGTGGGTCTCAAGTGCACTGATTGCGACTTAAGGAGACAGATCGAGATTCATACTGCAAAATCATATTCAAGAATAAGAAATGGCTCAGGAAAGAAAAACAGACTTTTCACAGAAGGTTAACTTGGTCTAAATTACAACTGTTCTGAAGTATTTTGCAAATTGGCTCTTCATCAACAGAAAAAATTCTATGAAAATATCAGTTAATCTATTTATCTGATCTCCTGTGACATTGCTCAACTCAACTGTGGACACCTATTTCTCTGATTTCTCTTGAAAATGCGGTTAAGGTTCTGTTTTATTGTACAACAATTTTTGTAGAATATTTGTTTTTAAATTTCAATTTGTGATCTGTATGATTCATAAAATACTTTTGCATATGCATTGCATAAATTACCAGTAATTATATTAAGCTCAAAAAGAAAACATTTGCTCCAGAACAGCAGAAAGTGTTCCAATTTCATTATGGTGTGTCTTTCCTTTGAAGTCTTCAATGATTAACTACGATTACAAGCATATAAACATGTACCGACCTTGCATTAGCGCAGGTCCTAATTCCGACCTTTCTTTCCCCCTGCAGAACTTTGCTAAAGAGTTTATGGTGAGTGACATCCGAGAGCTCGAAGAAGACTACATCCGTAATGAGCTGAAGAAGGCTGGCGGTGCCAACTACGATGCCCAGGCTGAATAAAGTTTAGCAGGAAACACACAGAGGAATGGAGCGGGTGGGGGGGAGGAACAAATCTGGGCATAAAGGAAAGGGAAGATTTCATCTCGCCAACCTTCTCAAACACATGTACACAAACACACATACGTACCATAAACGCACACACACATTGCACAGAGTAATATATTACACACAATCCTCCATCTCCAGTGTGGTGTCTGCCGTATTGGGCATCATCTCACTCTCATCGTGGCCACATTGTGAGTGTGGACATTGTGGTTTTTTTGCAGGGTTTTCTTTGTTTTTTTCTGACCACTTTTAACTGGACCCATTAGAGCTTGACATGAAGACACTCCCACGGCTTCTTCTTCGGACTTGACTACTTGTAGCCCATTTCCAGTGGGGTTTCTTTCAGCTCAACAATGGTTTTGTTCCCTTCTTTTTTAAAAATATAATCCTGGTCTCCTCGACTAGACTTTTAATACACTGTTTACGGCCTTAATCTCCCATGGAGAGATGGGGCACCATTGGTTGTATGTTTATGTGTGTATGCGTGTATGTGTTTGCAGACGCTGCACTGTGACTCGCTAGGGGTTCGGGGCAGTCGAGGGTGGGGGCGAGGGTTGTGTTTGGTCAGCTTCCAGCCCTCAGCCCCACTTGATTGGCTGTGTCGTTGCTTGACTCAACTGTGGACATCCATTTCTCTGGTGTAGCCTTCCTTTTTAGTTATTTGAATTGAAACGCCCGATATGGTTCTTTTTGTCTTCAAAGAAATTTTATTTACTTTTAATTCAACCTGTGATTTTTCTTGGAAACAAATGTCATAATGAAAGAAAAGTGGGACATGACATGGCACAAAATCATTTGAGAATAAAATATGTTTTTTTCAAGATGTGTTCTTGTGTGTGTTACGTCCCTTGTGTGTTTTTGTGGGTGGTGGGGGATGCGCTAAAACGTGAAAGCAAGTGATTATTTGTCATTGTGAACACATCACAGCACACAATGCACCACAACAAAATATGACCTCTGCATTTTACACCTCTGTGAAGCAGCAGACAGGGGCAGTGCCAGGGGAGTGAGCAGTGCTTGGGGATGGTACCTTGCTCATGAGTACCTCAGTGGTACCTTTACCGGTTCGGAATTCCGAACACGGGGCCAACACCCTAACCTTTACGCTACCAGTGACAGTGTCTTTGACAAAGCATAAAAGAGCAATTATTGAATTAAGCACAATAAGGAAAGGGATTTTGTTCCATTTTTATTTTTTTTTATTTGTTTGCTTGCAGTTTTCTTTCCTTTGAACTCTTTAATGATTAACTGCAGTTACATGCCATTTATTGTGTATAAACATATACTGACCTTGTGCACTAGAGAAGGTTTTAATTCTGAAGTGAACGATGATGTCAATGCCTTTGCTTTTCTGCTTCCTTCTGGATTTGAACATGGTGGATCCGATTTGGGTAAAGCAGGCATGTTTGCCCCAATGCTGCCACTCTGCACACACTCTAACCGCCCTGGGGGACTTAGTGGAGACTCATAGTCACCACTGCTGTCAGACTGACATCCAATCGCAGGCTCCCAGCCAAGCTGCTCTGTTCTAAAGCCTGTCAATAAAAGCCCCTCCCACCCTCCCCCTCTACCCACTAACCCCCTTTTTCTCCTGCCCTTCCTCACCTCTTCACTCTTGTTACCCCCCCCCCCTTTTATTCCCTCTTTTTACTCCTCCCCCATCCCTCTTTTCTGCTCTGTTCCTGTACACTGTTTAGTCCAACAGATGTGAACTCGACTGCCTAATTACTTAATCTATAATCTATAAGCCTCTTGCAGCCCTGCTGTTATGACACTGAGTTTTGGTCACGAGAGAATACAAACGGGTGGAGTGGGAAAGGAGGGAACTGAAAAAGAGAAGCTTCTTTTCAGGGTTTGTGTGAACAGTTGCTCAGATCGTTCAAACAAAAACGATAAAGGTTCTGAAGCTTAAAGTAACCTGTGCATTGCAATATTAAAATCCTACGTGTGCATGTGTTTCTCTGTTTACTATGTGTGTTGCCAAATGTGATGCTGAGCTCAACAGGAGTTGTGTTTAGGGGTGGGACAGGTGTTGCCGAATGTCTTTTGGGACTGTATTAATGAGATTAATGACTGCAGGGACTTGATTAGTCTCTCGTCACTGTGTCACAAGCTGTGTCTTTTATCAGAGTCCTCACTACTTCACACACAACCGGTTAGCTGCTTGAAGGCAGATTCCAGAAGGGTACGTGTCCGGACAGCTCCATTACTCCGAAACTTTTGCAACCCCTCTAAATCTTTGTGCGTATGTGCAAGAGAGAGGGAGAGAGAGAGTTTTTTCTTATTCACAAGAAAGATTCTCAAGGAAGTCCCTGCTAGCTATTCTGCTCAGATCCTTCCTGCATTCCAGAGGCCTCCCAGTTGCCGAATATTTCTTGTCCCACTCACATTTCTGCTACTGTGTTTGTGAGTTTTTTTTTTGCTGTGTTTACTGCAGAGAGAAAAGACACTCTTGTCTGCTTGCCAGTTATCCCACTTATTGCATCACTGCACACTGACATGTCCTTTGATGCCTCTCCGTCTCCCTCTAATTTATGTTTCAGCCCATGTTGGCATTATAATCGCCCCCAGAACACTGTTGTGGTTGCACTTGTTATTGAAACACTGCTATTCCTAATCCTCAGCGGCCCAGAGTCTGTGGGGAATTTGCATGCAGCTAAACATGCACATGCATTTACATGTTCAGGGCAGCTTTAGGCCAGCAGCAGGTTGCTTTGGGCGAGTTTGCGCAGGCTCAGGAGGCACCAAGTTTGAGGAAAGAATTGCTCGGGTGGGAATGAGGGGGTTGTAAAAACTGAGTTAGTTTGACTAGAGCTGAGCAAACAATTACCTTTATAAACTTGAACATTTTAAATAGAAATACAGTATTATTTGAATCTTATACAAGTACTCACTGAACTAACGTCATATGAACTAAAAGAATTTAAGTATGTTGCACTCGTTTATTTTTTTCAAAGCATTTAAAAAGTGAGTAAAAGAACTTCATTACATCACTTCTGCTTGAAATGTTCACATCTTTTGATTTATGCTGTTTTATTTCATTAAAAGTGATGAATTTTTGTACTAACGTGTAATTCTAATTCTTTAATTAAGTAAGGTTTATGATTAGGTTTTAAAGTGAAGGAGAGCCAGGGCCTGTTTTGACTTAGTGATGATGATGAGGAGGAGGAGGAGGAGGAGGAGGGACTGCTGGGGCGAGCGAGGGGGGGACCTTTTCAAGTTGAGTGAATGGAGAGAAATAGGAGTGTGAATGGGTCACTTCTCAATGCTCCTGTGTGCCACTCTGGCTATGGCACAGTGCTGCCTTTGTCAGCAACTAACGAGCTGTGAGCATCCAAATTGGTGCAGGGACCTCATCACTGCTAACCTGATGATGATGCATCATCACACGCCCTGGCATTCTGCTACAAACCTCCACAGCACACCGTCCAAGAGCAGGCCTATTTTAAACACTTTTGTGTATTTCCACGACAGTGAGTATAGATGTGATGGGGCCTCTCTGTTAACTACACATCAAAGTTTAGTACAAAACGGCAACAATAATTTCAACATTAGTGCACACAACTCTTTTTGAATATCAGTCTATTTCATCTTTAATCCAACACAAAGTTTCATTTCCCTGCTTGGAAAATAGTGCTTGACAAGATTCAAAATTTTAGATTCTTTATTTGTCACATGCAAATTATACAGGTACAACATGCAGTGAAATGTATCCTGATCCGCTCTTTTGACTGTGCAATTTAGTCCCAAAAAAAAAAAAAATTGAGATACAATATACAAACTTAACAAACTTAAAAAAAACTTAAAATGAGGAGATAAGGGAATCAAATAAAGATAAATAAACTATTTCTTATATTACAATAAGTTTAACCTAAGTACAAAAGAAGTGGAAAAACAGGAATGAATGCAAATAGCAAAACAAAAATAAAAACTAATTAAAAACTTCACAACGTAAGCTCCGTTGGTTAGGTATTCGTTATGATATTTGTTTCCAATTGAATTGAAAGGAAATAACATTTCTTTGAAGATAAAAAGAACCAAATTGGGATTCTCACTTCGAATAACTATGCTCAATTAATAACGTCACCTCAAAATGTAAAACATTCCATAGCTTTCCTGTATGTACAGTAGTTCTGCAAAATTTTAGGTTGTAATTAGATTCTATGAAGGTCCAGTCTCTCTGTCTAAATAAAGTACCCAATTTTGAGAATTTTGGAAAGACTTTGTCTCAAAGTTGCAAGGAAGTGGGCATGGCATTCTTGGGCTGATTTAGCATTGTTTGTTTAAAAGAATAAACAAAGAGTGGGGCAGGTTGGTAAATAAAATGTTCCTCACATTTGCTGGGACGAAATCAAAGATCAGAATACAGTTGAAGAAGCAAAGTAAATGTATGCATTTTTTCGTCCTTTATACACAGGAAGTAAGCATGGCTGAATCTTGTCCTATTTTGAGTGTCACTACACACTTTATACTGTTAGTCTCCAAACATAACATCCCCTCCAGTGATACAACCTCCCCCGATACGCACACACATTCACAAACACATTTGTTGAACTGGACATTGCTCATTTAATTAAGTTATAACTCTTGTGAGTATGGATCAATGACCTTGTTGAAAAGCGATTCATTTATTGATCATAGCTGCACTTCTATGGCACTAATAAGATATGGGACACGGCACTCAGTAAAGGTCACAAGCAAAGATCATATAGAAAGGTCAGATTTTATTGTCCCTGAGGGATCCTGTAGATTTGGTGAGAGTGGTTTAACAGCGCTTTAGGTATCTTTCCATCAGCCTCTGAAAAAGCATTATAGATCACTTACATTGAGGACATGTCTATGCTCTGATTTAATGATGTCATTCGACTTTTACTGATTTTTATTGAGTCACTGCTTTTAAGTCATAGATCATCAGGGCCACATAAGAGATGTGTGGAGCCTGTACCAAAAGTAAGACAAAAGGTGCCATAACCAAACCGCTCTTGATACTATAACTCTTCCTCTAGATAGCTGTTTTAAAATTATTTTCTTCACTGCAGATTAAGTTTAAGCTTTCATTTTTGTTCTTAAGAAAGAAAGACTCTCAAATAATATGCAATTGTTGAACAGAAAAACACTAAATAAGCTAACGTTTTTTCCAACAAATAGGTATGTAAAAATAGCGTAATACTGCTCATCACTGTTTGGCAGAAGGCTCCAGAATGTTTATGGAGAAGACTCCATCACTTACTTCTGCCTCCATCTGTGCACGTTGTTTTTAACAGTGGTGCTATTTACCTGTGATGAAGAAAAAGATTTTGAAACGTCAGAGAAAGAGGTACTCTACAAACATGAGCAATTTTAACTAAGTCAGTTAATAAAAAAGGTCTGACCACTTCTTTTTACTTTCGATTCAGTCCTTGTATATAATAATGCACACAATAGCTGAGGCCTGTATTTTGGAGAGAACTGATACGAAAGTGAACTGAAAGTGAACATGAACTGATAAGACTTCATACAGGAGTTGACACTTCCTTTAAGGAAATTGTTTGTGATGCAAGCAAGAATGTCTCTTTTATTTTGAATAGCTGATTTGAGTTGGTTTAGTATTTCATCATATAACTTGAGGGTGTTGTGCCGAGAATGTGGCCATATCCAGGGAACTTGATCTTGCATAATACGTAACTTCAACCACTCTAATTTCCTAACAATCCATCAGGCTGGCTTTGACTCCTGTGTTACACCCGTGTGAGGTGAGCAAAGACTCAAACCGTTCGCATTACATCAGAAAGGTTTGCAAGGCAAATAGTGTATCTACGTCCTTTTGAGTTTAGATTCTTCCTGACAGAGAAATGACCCAGACCAAGACACTAGTCATACATAAGTCACATTGCACTGTGCACTCTGAAGGCTGATTCTGTTCATTCTGTCTAACACACACACAGTACTGATCTTTATAAGAAGCCTGTGTGTACACCAGACAGAAGATATGAGTTCACGTAAGATAAGAGACCCATAAATTCATTATCTCAGTTCCCTGTTTGAAGCTGTAGAGTACTGCATACAATAAATAGCAACATATGGCATTTGAACAATTGCTGCTATGCCTCTCTAAAACCAAAATCCATACGTGTGGGTGTATGTGTCCATGTGTGTTCACCCATTTGTATTTTCATGCATGTTTTTTGATTATTAAGTTCTACATGAATGAGTGTGTAAGCGTGGGCGCTACACCATTTCCTGTGCTTTTGCTGCACTAAGTACAGGCCTTTTACCATATAGGGCAAGGTGGCAAGTCAGGGAAGAGGAAAGAAGAACTAAAGAAGAACTAAAGAAAGAGACAGAAAGCTCCTCATGTCTCAACTTGCACCCTAGCGCTGTGGTGCAGTAACAATGAGTCCACAGCCAGAGATACTTATCAAAATCTCAGCCACATAGATGCTGCTAAAATGTTACTATCTTTTATGTAGCATGTGACTGCTAAAGCACAAAACCACCAACCAAACAATTTGTCGTATGGCGCTAATCTGCTTTTATACCTTAATAATAATAATAATAATAATAATAATAATAATAATAATAATAATAATGAACATGATTTATAGTCAGTCAGCAGAATTTGTCATGCAATAGTCAGTTCCTTAAATGTACATTAACTTGAGGCTGAAAATTTCATTATAGAATGAACTGTTTAGGCTAATGATCAAGTAAAGGAAATGTTATAAAGAGATATGGGGTGATCTTCAAGGTATGTACTGGAAATGTATAAAGGTATACAGGAAGGTACAGGGATATACGGTATGAACATATTATTTGGTATGTTATCTAAACGCTGTCGTGTTAGCAGTGTGTACCTAATCACATAATTACCGATTCACAGTAATAATCGTTGAACTATTTGATGTTTGCAAATCAGATTCTCTGTGTAACAGTGTTGCGGTCTGTAAATTCTGTGGCAGCAAATGCAGCATTTTCTCTTCCCTACATTGCTCAAGGCTCAGTTTGGCCTGTGCAGGCATGGCTAAGTCACACATATTTAGTTTCTCTTTTACTGCAAGTTCAGTGTATCTTTTTACACTCTAGCAATCATGCGTATGCATTCTGACATGTTATAGATGACAGTTTGCAAGATGGAACAATTCAAACAATCTGATACAAAGTCTCACACTCCTTTTTTACACTATGTACTGTTTGCATGCAACACCGCATCTAGCACAGTACTGGAGTGTACCAGTGTGGCTTTCACGTGGCCATAACTGAGATCATAAAGGACCCTTACAGTGTGCAATTGCACAAAAGTGTGAAAACTCTTATTGAGACTGTTGTCAAGAAAAGACTTCAGCAATATTAGATCTAAATGCAATGAATTATGTTCCAGTTCCACAAACATTGCCTCATCCATCTAATCCAGGCCTAATAATATGGACAGGGGCGTTATTTCTCAAAGACTGGGTCAATGACATTGTTTAATCAATTGCTGTGTAGTAAAGTTGTGGAATAGGTCTGAAATGGCCCGTGGTCCCATAATTCTCTGGCTGAATACTTATCCAGAAATATATTTGATTCAAATTTAAGTGTTTTTCATTAGCTGCACACCCATACGTCCATATTAAGTCATTTCAACTGGATTATGGTATGAAACACTGATTAACCAAGCTTTGTTTTTTTATTATTATTTATTTACAGCTTTATTAACATCTAAAGTTGATTGCAATAAAGTTGCTTTGTATTGAAGCTTGGGTGGCTCGTGTATGCCTAACGAGGGCAGTCATTGTACTACGCTCAGCCCATTATCACGCCCCGTTCACAGCCATATCTCTCATGCCCTTAAAAGGCGTTTTCTTCATCGCCTGCTGTTTGAGGAAAAGCCCAGCTAGAGAAGGCTGCGAATCACGAGGACAGGACACCCGACCACCCGCTGGCACAAACCCGCCCCCTTTGGGCGAACCAGAGCAACTGCAGAGCTCAGCAACAGCGAAGGGTTTACCATATTCAAATATACGAATTGTTTATTACATCTACAAATAAAGTACACACAAATACCTTGCTGTTTGGCTGTTGTCCTCTCGTATCCATACTGCAATAAATGCCAAAGGGTTCCTTGTCCGTACTCAAAACGTTCTTTGTGTACAGTAGTATATTGCCACAATCAATCCTCACTCAAGCAAATGCACTGTAAAGAAAGCTTGTGAGCAATTTAGAAAAGGTAAAACAAACTTTCTCCTGCTATCAGAACTGCTGAGTTCCTTGCTGTTGCTTCTTAAAAGAGTATCTAAGGGACTAAATATCCCTCATAAATATTGTTTACATTGTTTTACCAAAAAGACACTACTCCACTCGGATGCACTCTTATCTGTGCATCAACTTCTGACTTTAGTCTGTATTAATTCGTTTATGTGTGTAACTTAGCTGGCCGCAACCTGGATGACAGTGTTGGTTTACGTCTAGCTGTAAGATTTAAGAACAATCGTGCACCACAAAACACTGTTGTTCGTCGCTCTGGATAAGAGCGTCTGCTAAATACTGTAAATAAATATTATTGTAAAATAAACCAAACCAGAAACCACGCGTGTTAATGTCAGGATATTATACTAAAGATATATTGAAAATATTAATTTAAAACATAGTTTGAACCATGATTTTTTTTGTTGCTCTATCTATTTTTTGTAATTGTGAACGGTGTTGCGCAAGTTACTTCTAAAATGTAATATATTATAGATTACTAGTTACTGTTATTTCAACATTACTGTCTCTGAATTGTAATGCGTTACAGAACTACTGCACCACTGCGTTACTTTTACCAAAATAACAGCGGAAGTAAGTAGGACTTGGCATTCTAAAATGCTGCAATATATTTTTCTGCCGCTCATATACATCCAGTAGAGGGCGATGTGGTCTAGCATAATGATTGTATGCAAACAGTCGGTAAAAAAATAGCGGATTCCCCCCCTCACGACAGATGTCTCGTGGTTTTAAACAAAAAACAAAACAGCACAAAATTTTGGATTAAAAGTGTGTTGAAACGCGAGCTACTAAAATATGTAACGAGAATTTTATTACTGAAAAAGCATTAGTAATGCCATTACATGACTGTAATTGTGTTTCTTTTATACTGCGTTACTCCCAATGCTGATTATCAATATGACCGATACAAATACACCTGTAAAAGAACACGCGACTTCAACATCTCAGTTTCTGATATATTAGGCTTGTTATTGTTATTTACTCTTTTATGCGCTTGTTTTTAAACACCGTAAATCAGAATAATATAATTTAATTTTGTCCTTCATTGTTTTGGGATTAGCGTAATCCGAGGTATTACTTTAAATAAAATGCGGCGTTGCCCCAAAGTCATTGAAATGCAACAGGCAGAAACCAAAAGCGAGGCGGCGAAATAGTGCAGATCGTCTAGCCAATCAGAGAGCGCCTCAGACTTTCTCTGTTCCTATTGGTTTCTTGGCGATGACGCATGACCCAAACAGGAAGTGGCACGCTGCTGTGGGATGAGCGCGAATCACCTTTATTCCTCTATTTGTAAGTTCATCTTGATTAAGCAAACTGTTACCTAGTGTACATGTTTTACTGTCATCACCTCAGTTAAGACATATATATCTATAAATCATGTATATGGCTAGCTTCATTTAGCTGTTATCAAGCCGTCAATACAAAATTATTTTTAATATGTGACTGATGGCTAAATGGCTATTTGTCCGTTTTCGAAACCTGGTACTGCATACTACATACTGCATAATGCATACCACATACTGTTAGGCGTAAGTACGGGCATGTAGTAGTGATTTCGAAGACGATGTCTTGTGTTAAGGCAAAATCTGACATGCAGTTTTATTGACTTTTTAGTTCTATCTTTGTTATTTATCAGATAATGTTTATGTCAGCCAAATGTGTTCAGATAAAAGCTGACAATCCTCCAGTAAACACGGAGACGTAAGGGACAGTCCTTTCGGACAAACTGGGTTATACTGGAAATAATAATCTGGTCAGTATGGATTTTGATTAGTCTAATAGAACAGTTAGATTAAATTAAAAGAACGAAATTAAGACAAGCTGCAGTACATATTTAAAATGTTCAAAAAGAAATATACATTGAGTTGTAAACAGTAACTGTTATCCTTATTTATATATTACATTTATGGGATACTGCAATTGACAACCTAAGTGCTGCGTTGTAAAATCTATTAAGATTTTTTAAGTGGTTCAGTCCGAATTAAATTGTATGCTAATTGTGATCATTAGATTTTGATAATAATTGTCTTTACTAAATTGCTGGCAGATGATCACATATTATTTTAATAGCTGATTTCCAGTAAATGTTCAGATATGCACAGTATGTATGTGTTACATCTTGTTTTACAAAGATAGGAAAGCAGTATTTAAGTTGAACCTGATTTTGTCTTGTCTCTTTCCCTCAATGAGACATGCAGGTTAATCACTATAAACAGATATCAATTATGTAAACTGTAGCAGTTCAGTAATTGTATCTGTGTTGAGACTGTTGGATTAATGCATCCCAATTTAAATAAAAAGAATTTTTAGACATTCAAAAGGGGAGGAATGAAGGTTAAGCCAAGTAGTTTACAATGGAAATTAAACAACTAACATTTTGAAAGAGCAGTAGCAAAACCAATTGACAGGAAACAAGACAGGGAAGATAACTAAATAATTAAACTTACCCAAGTGCCTGGGAAATAGTTTTGGGGATGATTTTTCACAGCATAGTTTTGGAGTAGCTACAGAAAAGGCCTGGTCACCTTTAGAGAGAGCTAATGCTAATAAGATCACAGCTATATAGACATGTTTCAGGGAACACCATCATATAGTGTAAACTCAGCTTTAGTGTAACTAAAATCCTGTATTTTGGAATAATCTCCTATCATGCCTTCTGCTTTGTTTTTGCCTCTAAGACGATGGGAAATGCTGAAAGTGCCGTGGTGCAGAAACGCCTGGCCCGGTTCCGCCCAGATGAGCGACCAGTAATAGAAAGAGTTTTTGACAATTTGCACAGTGCTGCTTCTGGGAAAGGTGCAGCGGGAAAGATTCTGCAGTTAGACGCTCTCAAGGTTGGAATCAACATCAGCAATCCAACAATAATTTTTCTTATTTATGAGTCACACAAATTCACCACGTTAAAAAAAATCACCTTACTCATTTGACCTACAATTTATTTACAATTTAAATTGTAAACCTTATGAAAACCAAGTGGTTGTGGTGGTAAAATGCTTGCCTCTGGACCAAATTGACCTCCTCTTGTGGGTTCAGAACTACCAAATGATTTTGTTGTACATCCTACAACCTAAAATTAAAGCTTGGTATTTGCATACTGTTTTATAGATAACTATGAGTAAAATGGCCTCAGACTCAATGATCATCAGAGTCTTTGAAGGTATGTGTAGTGTGGACCCTGGAGTATCACTGCCCCTTGGTGGAGGGGTCACTCGAGAGCAGCTGGTCATTTTCCTGGCAGATACTCTTCGGGGGACAGCGGAGGAGCGAGCACCACTCGTTATGGCGATGGCCCGTGGAATAAAGGGAACAACAAAACCTGAACAGATTGTAGAAGTGAGTATAGGCTGATTGTTTTGGTTGTATTTTAGGGAGAGTCTCATCTGGCTCATTATAGCTCCTGAGTCTTTGCTGAGACATATCATGCCTGTGGCTTTATTGGGGTGACCTATTTGGGCCTAAGAGAAGGACAATATCATTGAACAATGTGATTTACAAGCAAACAGTTGCTCATTTGCCATTTGCCATCTCATACTTCAGTTTCTGGTATGGAGGCGTTTGTCAAATTGTCCTCTGGTCTTTGTTCTATTACCTGAATGATGACATTGCACAATGTTGTATAAAATCTACATTAAGTTGCAGATGTGGGGAAAATGTAAATAAGGTTTTACAAAGTTAAATGCTGTTTTTTCTAGTTCAGTCCCTCAAGTCATGAATAAATGAGATTTACTTAGACATCAAAATCATGCTGACTTGAAATGCGTTTTTCTGCAGTTTTTAGGGGACTTGGTATCAGCTGTAGCTCAGACTCTGACACATAGAGGTCGGCTGCGAGGCTGGAGACCGGATCGCATGGGTGAAGGGGATCAGGGAGTGAAGCTATTGGCGGAGCAGTTGAGCTCTGAGTTAAAACTCTCAGGTTGGCCACAGTACTTCCCCATTTGGAGCCATAGAATCAACTATTTGGTATATAAGTCCAGATAATTGTTTTACTAAGATAAATTATTGTCTAGAGACAGAAGATAAAGAGCATTTGTAATAATACAACAGTTTGGATGTTTTATTGAAACAAAATTTACATTGCTACATTGTTGATATTCCAAAATGTTATATGACTTCACTAATTTTCTATCTTTGTCCTGTTTTCTTTTTAAGTAGACGAGAAAACGTGTGATGTTGCATGTCTCGAGGACTGGCTGTTCCGAGTCTCATATGTTAGCACATTTCTGGAGCTGCTGATCGGTGAGAGTTTAGAAGTGGGCTTGACCGCACGACCGCCTCCAACTCTGCTGCCTCCATGTCGAGACACTCCCTGGTGTGAGCTACGCTGTTTGTTGGATTTGCCCCTCCTCATGTTTCTGACCCCTCAGCTGCCTGCGCTAGACGCCGCCCCATGGAAGTTGCTTTTCTCTACAAAGGTACATGGTGAAAGCTTCACCCGCTTGGTAGGAAACTGCAAAAGCCGAGGCTCGACTGTCTTGCTGATAAAAGACACAAAGGGCCACATATTTGGAGGCTTTGCTTCTCAGAGCTGGGAGGTCAAACCTCAGTTTCAAGGTAAGTAAGAGGAAGATATTTGGGCCCGATCACAATTCCACCTCTTAGCCCTACCCCTGGATTTGGAGTGCCCTTTCTTTGGAAGTGGCCCTTCAGAATGGGGCCTCAAGGGGTAGGGATTATAATGTTTGTCCAGGCAATGGAACACCACTCATTATGTTATCAGCAGTAGAAAAGCAGAACATTCGCTGTATATTTATGAAGATGTATCACGTTTATGGCATTTCTCTCACAACTGTCACCATGTTTCCATCTTCAGGTTTGCAAAGCATTCTTGGAATATTTTTCTTCCCCTCTATATTAAGTTAGCATCTGAAAACTTCTAAGGGTTCTAAGGGTGATCCAAAAGAAATGGGACACCATACCCTGTGCAAATGGAGGAGTAGGGCCAAGAGAAAGGTGGGGAGAAAGGGAGGAATTGTGATTGGGCCTTACAAGATGTTGCTCTGTTTTTTGCTGCATGAGTGCACAGAGTCCTGTTGCTTATCATTTTATCATTTTTGATCAGGTGATTCCAGGTGCTTCCTGTTCTCTGTGTTCCCATCTATGCAAGTCTATACATGCACTGGCTACAACCAGCACTACATGTACCTGAACCAGGGCCAGCAGACCATGCCTAATGGCCTGGTGAGATAATTCATTCATTCATGTTTTAATCTTATGGGTGGCCATTAAGAAACCATACATTAATCTACCAAACATTTACAGTGTGAGGTAAAGATGTAATTCCAAAGCCATTTCTGATGCTCTCATCATAGGGTATGGGTGGACAGCACGGCTACTTTGGTCTGTGGCTGGATTGTGACTTTGGTCATGGCCACAGTCGTGCTCGACCACGCTGTACCACATATGGCAGTCCTCAGCTTTCGGCAGACGAAGACTTCAAACTGGACACAGTAGAAGTTTGGGGAGTTGGTTTGTCTCCTCAAGAACAGGAGCAGGTTCGTGTTCCATCTGTAAAAATCTGTAGTTTGTCTGTTAACCAACCAACAAACAGCTAAAAGCAGTTGTATCACCAAAAGACACACAAAGTACATATTTCTAAGATCTATCTGCAGTACTGATTGAAAGAATATATGTCCAGAATACTTTATTACTGTATACTTTTGCACACTTAAAGCCAATTTGAATATCACTTTTTAATTCTCATTCCCCCTTTTTTAAACAATATTTTTCAGTTTGCAGATGTGGTTTTATTGGCCTTTTACCTTTAGACATTGAGTATTCATTTAGCCTAAATTAAATTATAATTACCCACTTTTATGTTTTGTTATCTCACATTATAATCTCAGTATTTAATGATTTGGCTGTTCTACAGGATGAGAATAAAAGGAGTATTTTGGATGTGGATCCTGAGGCTCAAGCTATTCTGGAGATGACTGGGAAAACCATGCACAGCCAAGGCCTCAGAGAGCCAGAAGAGGATGAGGGATGAGATGAGAAGAAAGAGAAAATAGAACTGAATCCCTTTGTTGTAAAGTATTAGAAGATTATCAGACGACTTCTGTCAATGTGTGAAAATTACTGATTTTTTAAATTTATTAATTTCTCTGGAGAAAGAAGTACTGACGCTTTGACGTAGCATTTAACAAATATCACATAGCAGTATTGCATTTGGTGAATAAAGTGTTTTATCCATTAAAATCTAAATTATTTGAAGACTCTTGTTGGTCATGGAATCTTTTTTTAGTGTTTAACTATGAAGACCAGTTACAAGATTCCCATATCAGCAGTACAGTATGTATATACTGTATGTTTTGTCAGTTGTTTACTGTAGACGGATTGCAAACTGCAAAATGTCACTACCCACGTCTGAACGTGGCAATGTTTCCATTCTCATGAGCGGAGTTGCTGTGTTGTGGCCCACCACACAATGGGGGGTTTCTCTCTTTCTTTGTGTCTGTTTCAGCAGTACAATATACTGTATAGCAATGCAATGTATATGATATATGCTGTATCTTTATATTGTCACATTAGTATCAACCATGGAGTCTCTCTCTCATATTTCTTTGCAGAACAATAACAAATATTTTCACGTTTATTAACTATGAACCATGGATCTCTACCTTTCTCGCTCCCTCCATCTTCTCACAGTTTGCTTTACTCAGTTGCATGCAAATTGTGGGGAACGTGATGTTAGATATGTAAATCGCGAGTTTCCATACAGACCCCCAAATTTACATTGTGTCACTTCACTTTCAAGCGCATTATTCTGCTACAGCCTCCCACGTTTCTCTCAGTTTTATTCTTGACGAAATGAGGGACCTGGCTCTGTCTGTTCCGCGGCGGCTGATTCTGAGGGAACAGTAACAGGTGCTTTCATTTTCACATCCCGCATCATGAAAACTTCGCAGAGCAACCGAAAGCGAGGCGTTTTGACAGGCGACGCTCCTCTTTATTTCCAGCTTTAGTTGGTCTGTATTTTCAACAGGTTAGAGGAGTGTAGCTGTAAGACAGCACATTCCCTTGCTTGGTCGATTTTGCATTGATATCATCTTCACTTCCGCGTCTTCTTTATTAAGGCTATTCTTACACGGTTCACTTCACTTCCTTGTGTTTACAGAATAGAGGAACTGACCACTTTGCAACCAAGCTCAACGTATAGATCATTTTAGCACTTTTTTTCTCATTTAACATGTGATTTAGTTTGCTCGGAGGGACGCGTTTTAGATGTAATCATATCGTTCTGCTGGACGGAGGTAAGCTTTAATGGATTAACAGTGTTTTATTGTTGGTGTAAAAGGGGAAGAATGGGGTTTTGTGCTGTATTTAGGTCAGTGTATGTGAACTGAAAAAAATGGAGAAAAAGACCGGTCGAGTAACTTTTAATATCACCGGTTTAATTCAGTGTTATTTGTGTTTTTATTCAACGTTCTTTTTAGATATACCATTCGATGTCTTCTTTTAACTATGCCATTTTTTTTAAAAATTGAGAATTGCGCATTTTTATTTAAATCTATATTTGTAGAGCTCAGGGTAGAATATTACTTTTTGGCCATTTATACATGAACAGATGGATATCAATTGATGTGCCTTTATTTCTTATTCTTAAAATACTATTTTGGTAGAGGTGCAGAGGAATTCTGTCTCTCTGTCTTTAACACACTTCTCTCTCTCTCTCACTCACTCTCTCTCTCTCTCTCTCTCTCTCTCTCTCTCTCTCTCAGGCAGAGTGCAACGTTTTCTACAGGCACAACCTTGAGCGCTCTGGGTTAATGCTTCACTAAAACTGAAGGACTGTAATCTTCCAGCTTTGGGTCAGTCCCTCCATGATTTTGCCCTCCGCTTTTATTTGCAATGCAAATGTGGTGAACAGAGTCACGCCGCCTGCTTTGCGTGTCATGGTTTAAGCATTAGGGAAAACAGACGTATCTCTTTCAGAGTGAAGAAAGGTTTACTGTTGCATTAAGCCCACACCAAGCATTGATACTCTTCAGGAGAAAAGGTCTGATGTTTAGAAATATCTCACCATTCATTTCCTCTGTAATGTAATGGTATACTGGGTGGTTATTTGGACAGTTATTTGCAGTAGTTTGCCTATCATTCTTTACTTTTGCTGCACGAAAGAATTATCAGTGAATGCGTTCATCTGTTTTTAAGTACAACATTGCATCCCTGTGTTTTTTTTAGTTGTGGCCTACGTGCTGCTGTCTATCATGGTACTTTAGGGGTGGTGCCATGAATGTGGCACTGTAGGAGTAAATTGTCTTTGTCTTGCATGTTCAGTCTACAGGCTGCCCTGCAACTTAAGGTATAAGTGTACAGTAGAACTGACTTTTAGCTCATATCCGTGTGTTTGTGATCAGAAGCAGAGATGGCGGGCCGACATGGGGACTTGACTGAATACAAGAAGAGTCTCATCAAGCGAGACTTGGAGATGGGCATCGTGATGACGGTGTACAGGCAGAAGATGGAGAGACTCACCGTGCAAGTCATTATGGAGACCAGACAGGTGGCCTGGACACGCACAGCTGACAAAATGGAGGGAGTGTGTGAGTAAAGCCTCCTTTTACTTACTCTCAGGCTCAAGTGCTTATTTCAGCATTGAAAATGAACTGGAGTAAAGAAAATCTCATTAACTAATACCATCACAATATTATTATTTTGATCAGGTCATGTGTACAGTAATGCTGACAAATATTTTTTTTCAGTTAAATGCAAATTTAGAATGGACTGACAAACATTTTTAAAAAATTGCAGAAATGTCTCTTAATAACGCATCCACTAAAATGAGCTTAACATACATACATCAAAATATTTGTTGGATTAATGTCTTTCACTGTATATACAAGTAATTTATTGTACAAATGTACAGCTATGTAATGGGTGGCTCATTATTGCTAAGCATGTCATGATTAAATTAATCTTTTACAGTTTTTATAGTGTCTTTTCATGCATCAAGAGAGCCAGAAGAAAACAAAGTATAAATTAAAAGTGTTGAAGTGATGGTTTATATATACTCTTTTAAATTGTGCAATTGTGTATTTGTATCCTATTACAGTATTCAGTTTAAACCCTATTCTTTAGTTTTGTTTAGTCGGAGTGGATATAATTATTCTGAGGATGAGGTTCCTCTTTAATCGCTCTTAAATATCACACCCAGTCCGTCACTCTCACCCTCTCACTTTTTCTCTTACTTATCTACTTACTTTCACATTTTGTAACAATCACCATCTGCTTAATCTTTTTTCCTTCCTTTTGGGCCATGAGGTCTGTCTTGTCTTTAGCATGTAATGGTTATCTTAAACTGGCTGTAAGGTTTTTATGTTCAGTCCCATAATCCGCTTAGTTTTTTCAGTATGAACACTGCTGGACAGTTTCTATACATACTTTTTTATTCGAACAAATACACGTGCAACAAGCAGGAAACAACCATGTAACACAAAATTGTATCTAGTGCATATTTTAGCACGGAATGGCTGATGAGAACAGGCAGTGTCTAGTTGTAGAGTCGTTAGCCTCTATTTAATTAGTGTCCAATTAAGTTCTACATTGACACACATCAAGACCACACTTAATGGCAATAATTTAGGAGTACTGACTAGTTGTGGGAAGCAATCAGACATAAATGGAACAACACTGATGTAGCACACTGAGAAAGGCTGTAAGACAGCTCACTCAAATGATTGCTTTGCTAAACATTAACTAGGTAAAAGTGGTTCCCTTTTAACCTATACACTGGCTACAGGCAATGCATACAGTACTGTGAAACACTATTAATTATTTTACCTGGGTTTGTTAAACAAGAAAAATAATTATAAAACGTGACAGCTGTGTATATGAATATATGTACAGTCTATGAATATACTTATGTACAGTTTTGAACATAATACTAATAATACTATTAGTAATAAACTAATGTTGGAATTTCCTGATTATGAAGATGTGAAGCTATTAAAAGTTAATGTTTGGTTGACCCTTCTGTTGGCCCATATTTATGTTATCCTTTGATGGGACATTTAATTTGCCTGTCCTGTTCATTCAGGGTTAATGGTTGTATGTGTGTGTGCTGTCATTTCCATTAAATCCTGATCTTGATTTCCAGTGGACATTTGTGAAATGCGAGAAGTGCGTTCAGGAAAAAACTCCAAAGACTTTGAAAGATTTAAGGAAAGCAAAGACAAGCATCCAGAAAACACATGTTTTACCATTTTCTACGGATCACAGTTTGTCCTCAACACACTGAGCCTAGGGGGTGAGTGTATACCTGCATGTTCCTAAGTGTTATGGCACTATGTTTTAGGGCAAATACATTATGTCAGTACTATTAAACATGTATAAAAGCATAGTAACTAATAATAATGTCAGTGTTGTGAAATTGTTGTTTAAAAAGATGGAGTGTTGGAGAGAATAAAACTGTGTATGTTATTTCCTAGCTGACTCAGCAGAAGATGCAGACAAGTGGCTCCTGGGACTGGATTTACTCAAACAAGAAATGTTAAAGGCCTTTACACCAGAGATTATAGAGATGTATACCCAAATAAATATTTAAAACAAACTTATTTAACTATCTATGTCTGTCTTGCTGTGGATAATTTTATCGATCTATATTTATTTAGCAGGTTCCTTATTCATACACTGTAATTCCCCCTCTTGCCTAGGTGGCTCCGAAAGCAGATGTACTCTGTTGATCAGACAAAGAAAAACATGTATGAACCATCCACTACCTTGTCATCTAATGTTTGAGTGTTCCTTCCATTTTTCGAGAAAGTACTTTTTAGTTAAAATACCTTTTGAAACATAGAGGCTGTGACGTGTGTGCATCTGCTTGTTCTGTAGCATTACTATGAAGGAGGTCAAGTCTCTGCTACCTCAAATGAACTTTAAGGTGCCTGGAGGGAGATTTATAAAGGAGAAATTCACGGTACAAATATACATTCATCCAATAAAAGTCCTGTGCTCTGCTTGACTTGTGCTATAAGTTTACAAAGAAGAATGTAACATTTGCAGAAAACTGTGAATGATTGGTTGTACCATGTCCTTATTTTTGGTTCTTTATCCAGACTGTTGGAAGTAAGAAAGACGTCCTAGACTTTGAGCAGTTCCACAAGTTCTACAATGAACTGATATTTGATAATCAGAAGACAGTGAGTATGAATTTTGTATTAGTTGTTCATTTTAATGACATCATTTTTGATTGTTATAAAATTATAAAATAAGCTTTTTTGAATATACTTAAAAAGTGTACTGTGTTGCATTGTTACTTCAGATACTGGACGAGTTTAAGAAAGAGACATGTGCCTTCATCATGGGGTGAGATGATATTCCTCATTTCCCTCAACAAACATTATAGATCAGTCATCCAATTACTGTCTCTTTAGAACAGGATGAGCATTCATGAGTTTTGGGTGATCATTAGACACCGGTTACTTTATTAAAGGTAATGCTAATTTGAGTATCACGTGTTTCTGACCATAGTAACACAGATAAACCAGATTCCTCTGCAGTCCTCCTATACGACTTCCAAAGATTCCTCCTTCATCAACAAAAAGTATGATCCATTTTTTCTGTACAAATTCCTGTTAAAAAGTCTGCTCATTCAAAATCATTTTACATTGTTCATTTGAAGCTTGTTTATAATGGCCTTTTTTCGTGTTTATCGCTCGCTCATGCAGGAAGCTTGGGCTAACAACTTGAACCAAGTACGAGAGCTGATGACAACCTTCATCGACGACAACATGAGAAAAACCGACGATCCAGAATTTACAGTCGGCGAGGTACACACCCTTCTCTCGGGGTTGTATTCAACCATGGTACCATCAAGTAGGGCTGGGCCATTAGATCTCAAATCAATATCATGAATAATTGATTGTTTTACCTTAATTAGGGTTAATGAGCAATTATTTTGTTTTTTTGCCCCCTTATTTCAGTGAAAGTTTGTACTGGAGAGATGTCTCGTCTCCCTATATACATGCATATAGTAGAGATGACAGTAAATTTGACTTTGACCTCAAATTTGCTCAACGATTAAACCTGGGATTTTTTGGGGGATATCGCAGTCACACAAAAATAACCCACAGACTATATTTTAAAGGGACAGTACATTGGCAAGATTACGTTGATTCGAGCTTCTGAATGACGGTTTTGGAAATGTTTTGATTAACTGCTAAACCCTACACTGTATAATCTTAAAAGAAATGTAGGTCAGCCAGAAAGTAAGAAAACTTTGCCTAAATTCATAAGAGTTTCTCTTTTTGGGATGTTTATTGTCTGTGGCTTGTAACCCTACCATTAATTCACGTAAGATTTTCTCCTCCTTTCTAGTTTCTCAACTTTCTCTTCTCCAAAGAGAATTCAATTTGGGACGAAAGGTTCTCCGAGGTGTCCAGTCTGGACATGAACAACCCTGTATCTCACTACTGGATCAACTCGTCTCATAATACGTCAGTGCAGCTTCAGCCATCTGTGTCACACACCGCTTTGACACTCACCGCCATCCTTTAACCATGCGCTTCCTGTTTTTTTTCACAGCTATCTGACTGGTGACCAGCTGCGCAGTGAGTCATCTACCGAGGCCTATGTTCGCTGTCTGCGCCTCGGCTGCCGCTGTATTGAGCGTAAGTGAACTTAGACCCCTCATGTCTTCCCACGTAGCCTTGCTTTCTTAAGAAACATAAAGGGCAAAAGTAAAAAAGGAGCTTGTAAGAGCTTCGAAACATTGTACACCGTTTACAGTTTATAAACTATTAACCCTGGGATATTTTTTTCTAATGGACGAGTGCAGAGACATTATGTGAGCACACACTTGGGGAAGTATTAACAGATGGGTATTAAACCGAATTTCACAAATAATTTAAATAATTGACATGGGCAAGATTACGTTGATTAATTGCCCTATACAAAATACATTTTAAAAAAGTTTAATTCAACCAGTAAGTGAAAAAAGTGAATATAAAGTCACAATGATTTCTCTTTTTTTATACTGTGTACTTTGACTGATCATTTAAAATTGTGCATTGTCACCACATGGTCCCACAGATTCTGTCATTCCCTCTGTCATCCTGACTTAACTGTTTTGGTTTTAATGCAGTGGACTGTTGGAACGGACCAGCAGATGAGCCCATTATATACCACGGCTGGACAAGAACAACCAAAATTAAATTTAGAGACGTAGTAAAGGCCATCAATGAACATGCCTTTGTAGTGTCTGAGTAAGTTTTCTACATTGCACAAACTGACGGTTTTAGTTTGCATGATTTGTGAAGGTGCGTGTGTTGCAACTTCATAAAATATGCACTTGTTAATGTTAGTTTGTGAAACCAGTGGCTTATGTTCCACCATTTCTAGTGTGAGGCTTATTTTGTGGTTGGCAAAATTGCATCTCCTTACAGTTAGGCCTCTTTAGAAAAAAAAAAAGAAAACCATTCAGTTTTTTTATATCAACCTGCAATTCACTTCTTCTGTCACTGGAAATCTGAGTTTTACACATCACATTTAAAGCATTCTTTAGACCAAGGGTCTCAAACCTGTCCAGAAAGGGCCGCTGTGGGTGCAGGTTTTCATTCCAACCAAGAAGAAGCCACATCCCTGAGTAACTGAAAACCAAGACCAACTGATTACAGAGATGGAATCAGGTGTGCCTCCTGCTTGGTTGGAATGAAAACCTGCACCCACAGCGACCCTGGACAGGTTTGAGACCCATGCTTTAGACCAATACATATGAAGAGAACTATAATAAGAATAATAAGGTAGTTACCTTTTTGATTTGCTTTAGAAATTTTACTGAAATATCTAATTGGACATCCCTTTGCTAGCAGATTTGGTTTTGCCCATTTTTTGTTGATGAAGAAAACTGGAAGAGTGTTTTACTTGAGTAGGAAATTAAAGATTGCTTTTTGGACTTTTCTTTGTGCACCTCCAAGATAAATATAAAACAATATGAATTTGATATCCATAAATGTAACTCATCACATTAGTTTATCTTTAACTTTTTCTATGCTTGCACAGTCAAAAAAGAGTGGTTCAGGATACATTTCACTGTGTTGCACGTAACAAATCTTCAATCTTGAATCTTTACCATTTGTGCAGTTTTTGCAGTGTTGTGATATCAGTGTCCCTGCTGTGTTTAGGTTCCCCCTGGTCCTGTCCATAGAGGAGCACTGTGATGTAAAGCAACAGAAACTAATGGCTCAGATCTTCAGAGACACGTTCCAGGACAAGCTGCTTACAGAGCCGGTGGAGCTGGAAGCAGAGCAGCTGCCCTCCCCGAGTCAACTGAAGGGCAAGATCATTATTAAGGTGCATACTATTACGTATGACCAAAAGCTTTTCTGCAGTGATGATGAAATTTAAGATAAATCAATTTAAACACAGTATATATAGGCTTCAAACAGTCAAATTTAGCATATGAAGCTTATATTATTTAAAATATTTAAGACAAATTATTTTACAATAATATCATACAGTTAGATTCCACATTCAGGGTGTTTCACTTCTTATGTTGTTGTAAAACTGTAATTAAATAATAGTAATATTTTATAACTGCATTGCTCATATATGTTGTGCTTCAAGTAACCTAGAGATATTTTCAATATGTGGATGAAAGGCCAAGGAAATACTTATGTTAAGAGACAAACTTTGAGGCTGACCTGGTCACCATCTTTGAGTGTCTTACTTTTATGTCTGGGGTTGTCTTCTTCTTGTATGATTTGACATTATGTGATTAAACATAGTCTGCTTATTGTTCCACACAGCATAAAAAGCTCAACATTGGTGAGAGTTTTGGCAAAAAAGACCTGCGCAAAGGAGAAAAGCAGGGAGAACTTTACATCTGGGACCCTATCGATCAGGTACCCAGGTTTGCTGGTACTTTACAGTAAATTGTAGAGCCATATTGAGTTCTTATGTATTTTAATATAATGGTGCTTGAATGTGTATTTGTGACAGACTTGGTATAAGCACTACTGTGTGATTTCACAAAGCAAACTGTATTATGCAGAGGAGAATGAATCTGAGGAAGACTTTGGGAAGGTAAGCTAATACAATGCTATTATTTTTAAGAACATTTACAAAAACAGTCAGTTTGGTCGGTCATTCAATGCTACATTAAAGCTAAAATGTCGTGATTTCTGGTCTCTCAGTGTCTGGGCAGTACCGACCTGCACCAATCCGAGCCCTGGTTCCACGGACGCATGTCTGAGGGTAGGCAGACAGCAGAGCGACTACTGCAGGAGTTCTGTTCCGAGTCTGGAGGGAGAGACGGAACCTTCCTTGTGCGAGAGAGCGACACATACCTGACTGACTGCACCCTCTCATTCTGGTATGTTCAGCTTGTCTGGTCTTATTTGTATATACTTAATTTTACATTAACAACATTTAGTAGATACTATTAACCAAAGTGACTTCCAAGTCCCAATAACAGGGACAGTCTTGGAGCAACTTGGGATTAATGGCGTTGCCTAACAGTGGTTCCTGCGATTCGAACTCTGAGTCTTATAATCTCTAACACAGGGCCACCACTGTGCTGGGAGTCAATAAAAAACCTTAAAAAATGAATCGTGTTTAAAATGTGTTTTTAACCTATAAAACAAATAACTGTCTGGTAAGTGATTAACGAAATGCATCTTAAGGAATGGTAAGAAAAAACAGCTTAGTTTCAAACTTGCCGTTGCCCATAACATCCATAATAATCTGCAGACTTAATTAGCAGACAAGCTTAAAAAGGAACAGTTCCAAAGTAACTTCTGCTGTACCTGCTGCTTCTGCTTAGGAGAAAAGTTTGTCACCAGAGTAGGTGCCAATCACTTTATCTCTGTCTAGAGTACATCTAGAGACTTTTTAAACACCTTTGATTTACTCATGCCTGCTTAATAATGACTTTTCAGGCGAGTGGAAGCTGCTGCCTCTTTATCTCCAAACTATGCAGTGTGGTCAAAAGCCTTTATATAGACACACAGAGAGAAACTAGGTGTGTATGTGTATAAAACCAGTCAAAAGTTCAGAGACCTCTTCTCATGATTGTAATTTATTAATCTATACACAGTAAAGAAATGCTGTACGATTTCCCCCCTTCAACGCTTTATTTTCAAAAAACAGAAGAAGCAGCTAATATGTTCTTTAATTTTTCCTCATAAAGCTGGTCATGAACAGCGAGTGTGTTTTCAAACCAGATGGTGGCTAGAAGATTTGTGTTTATTTAATACACATTTGCAATCATTTTAAAAATGTGGAACATCTTAAAAACTTACCAATGTATAGGTTAGTTCGGATATGTAGAATGTGTAACATTGTGGCTCTTGGAAAGTTTTTTGTGTTTACAGTTTAATTGGAAGGAGAGGAAACCTATTGTGTTTACTGTAATGTTGCCTGTGTGTGTGTGTTTGTAACGATTATACACAATATATATATATATATATGGTACGCTATATCGCTGTTTGTTTGTTTTTTTAAATGTTTAAGCTAAAGCATTTTAAAAGTAGATTTGCTACTGATCTGTGTTGGGCAAGTTACTTCCAAAATGTAATACAGCAAAGTAATTTTGTTACTTTATAATATTACTGTGTCTGAATAGCAATGTGTTACCCGACTCATGCATCACTTTTGAGTTACTTTCACCAAAAGTAAGACTTGATGTTCAAGAATACTATTATAAAAAGTAGTTTACTGTAGCTCATTTTACATCCAGTGGAGGGCGATGTGGTGTAGGTATACAGTCTGTGGCAAATAGCTCTTTAACTCGCCTAATTTTTCTTTTGTGCCAAAGGTCTTTGGCGTTAGTCAATTTTTTAATAAAAACAAAACAGCACTAAATTTTGGTTAAAAGTGTGTTGTAACGAGCATAGGCATCATATTCGCTAGGGACATGTCTCCACTACTTTTTGTCATTAACAATTTTGTCCTCAGCACTTTTAAAACATTAATTAACTTAAGATTAATGAAAGCCCCCAGCACTTTTCAAAATAAACTGACGCCCTTGGTAAACGCGTGTTACTGAAATTTGTAATGAGTATAATATTACTTTTTTATTAGTAGTAATCACTAACGTAACTGCGTTACAGCAAAAGTAATTCATCATTGTAATTACGTTTCTTTTGTAATGCATTACTCCCAGCACTGCTTCTGATGCACTATTGAAAAAAGTAGTGAAGTTAGTAGCATCTTGTACTTGTACTTAGCTTCTGCTCGACACTTGTATTTGACTGGCAGTGAGAAAAATGGAGAGGAAGGTAATGCATCAACTGTATGCGTGTGTGTTTGTAACATGGTTGCGTTTTACCATGCTACATCACTATTTGTTTAAACGAGGCTTATTTTAAAGATGTCTTTTAAAAAGTAGTTTTGTTTCTAATACGCGGCTGATATAAAAAAGTTGGTCGCGTCACTACTTGTAGTTAACTCCTCGCTGACTCTGGTGTTTAACAGGCTTTATGCTAAGATAAAGCCTTAACTGTAACTCTGTGGGTGTGTGGTGGCGGCGGTGGTGGTGATGTGTGGTGGTTGTGTAGGCGTACGGGGCGAGTCCAGCACTGCAGGATCCGCTCGGCCTCCGAGGGCGGACACACCGTCTTCTTCCTGACCGACAACCTGCACTTTCCCAGCGTCTACGCCCTGATCCACCACTACAGAGAAAACCCGCTGCGCTGCCAAGACTTCAACCTGCGCCTCACCGACTTCGTGCCCCGACCCAACCAGCACCTCCAGGAGCGGTGAGCGGCCAAATTAGCTAAACTACAGCCAAACTATAATATTTTAATGTTTTAATATAGTAGACAAGCTTTTGGGAAGCTACTTTTAAGTTGTAGCTTTGCACGCTAGAAGCTATGAGTAGAAATAGCCAAGCTACAAGCAAGCTACTGTTTTAATACTGCATAGTAGTTTGTAGTGTTGGAGAAGCTGCGTTTAAACGGCAGCTTTGCAACTACAAGTTACTTGAAGTTAAATTTAGCTTAACTACAGCCAAACCACTGTTTTAATGTCGTAGCTAAGTGTTTTGGGAAGTTACTTTTAAATGGTAGCTGTGCCAGCTACAAGCTACTCATGATTAAAATGAGTAAAGTTCCAAAAAGCTACTGTTCTAATATAGTATATTGTTGGGGAAGTTACTTTAAAACTGTAGCTTTTCCAATTTCAAGCAATGATTAAAAGTAGCTAAGCTACGGCCATCTACTGTTTTATTATAGTAGTTAAGTGTTGGAGAATGTACTTTTAAAAGATAGCTTTGCAGTCTACAAGCTCTAATTAAAAATAGCTAAGCTACAAACAGGCTATTGTTTTAATATCGCAATTAAGTGTTTGGGAAGTTGCTTTTAAACGGTAGCTTTGCAAGCTACGAGCTATGATTAAAAGTACAAGTAGCTAGGCTACAACCAAAATACAGTTTTAATATATTAGATATATGCTACACTCCAAGTTACAGAGAAATAAATGCTAACTATTTCACAGAAACAGATTCTTGCGTCCACATTTGCCAACTCCATCTCACAGCTGCCAACAGTGCACTGTTATACAATTAGTGGCAAGATAGTTTATCAGATGCCACATCTGCCAACTCCAACACCAAAAACACCTTATAGTTGAAATCCCATCTTTCAAAGAGAGAAAAATATGTGTTCTTTTGTAAAAATGTTACAAAATAGTTACTTTTAGTGCCACTCATAAGCTACTTAAAAAGGAGTTAAGTTAATAGCATCTCTACATGTAGTTAGCAACTCCCCAACACTTGTCTTAAAGAACATTTTTAATGTATTTTCAGTACATGATGTCCTCCAACAGTGGAACAACAGAAACCTATAAAGCCTGGCATCTGGTATATTTAGTCTTAAAATCCCACATTTACATGTGTACACCTGCACTGGAGTTTGCAGCTTTTTTTATATATGACAAGAGGCTGCTGTTTCCGTTTCAGTCTAATTTTACTACTGGCACAAACATGTCTGCGTTTGTTATAAATACAGTGGAAACCTGCTTACCTACACTGATGCAGAAGTTATTTAAATACATTCAAATAGTCGTTTGAATACTTTTGTGTTCTTTTTTTGCAGATGGTTCTACAGTAACCTGAGTCGGGGAGAAGCTGAGGACTATCTGCTGAGGATTCCACGTGATGGAGCCTTCCTCATTAGACAGAGGGAAGAGCCAGACTCTTACGCCATCACTTTCAGGTGTGTTTCAGGTTGTGTTTAACAAAGTTGTGTTGGGTTTTTATCTCTTAACTCTCCTCAAAATCACCCTTGTCTTTCACATCACATTTTTTTAAAATGCCAGTTAGTTTAAAGTGCTTTGAGTTTTTCCTTTTTAGGACATATATACCTTCAACAAGTGTATATCCTTATATAGAGTCACAGACTAAATGATACTGACTGCGCTGCTTGATGTGATGTGTTCACAGTAAAACAATAACTTTACCTCATGTCTAGATTATTATAATATCTAATACTGTTCTTTCACTGTTGGTTTCAGAATTAAGTTTGCAGCAAAGTGATTTCATATATTACATTCCTACAGTCTTAATAACTTGCAAAATATTTGATAATTGATAATAATTGTTGAAATTGGTCAAAAATTGCCCCTTTATTTTGTCATGTATCATTAATATAAAAATGTTGTTTGCAATAATTGTCAGTTTTGAACATTATTAATATTTCCATTAAAAATGTCTTTATTGTTTTGTCCTTCAGAGGTGAGGGCATGGTCAAGCACTGCCGGATCCACAAAGAGGGCCCCCTGTATGTACTGGGCACCTCCAGTGAGTTTGAGAGTCTAGTGGAGCTGGTCAACTATTTCCGCAAGAAACCCCTGTATCGGCAAATCAAACTGCGCTACCCCGTCACTCCGGAGCTGGTGGAGCGCTTTTGTACGGTCAGTGCTGAACAAAATCCCTTTTTTCTGATTTCTTCAAGATTATAACTAGTATAGTTCAGTGCAATGCAATTTTCAGTGTCAGGATTTTAACTAGTATTATTAAACAAATTTTTTACTTTGCAGGATGGCATCTCGGCTTCGCTTTATGAGAGTAAGCAGTACGTGGAGGCCAATGAAATCGAGCCACTTCCGGTACGTGTTCACACAACACTGTTGCACTTTTCTATAGAATGAAGGAGTCTTCCTGCATTTTAGCAGCCACTTAGGGGAACTCAGTTGTTTGCTATCTCTGTCTCTCAGATAGGAAATGGATCTTCTTGAAGGGGGAAATGAGCCGTGGTTAATACAGCAGTGTCATGCCTCAGTGTGTTTAGATTATGTTCTGTTTTGCATCTCTGCTGCTCTGCTGTGCCCCTGTCCTGTCTCTCTTGCCACGTCAAACTGATTCACAAATAGACTTTCTGCTAGGATTTGGCGAACTAGCTTTATTTTATGACATTGTATTACCTAAACTCTACAAATCCTAGAATCAGTTGTGGAATTTTTGCAGAAATGGCTTGAGGTTTGTGCCATTTGTCATGCTCATGTGTTCCTCTGCAGGCTCAGAGCACTGTAAAAGCTCTCTATGATTACCGGGCCATGCGTCCAGATGAGCTCAGCTTCTGCAAGGACGCCCTGATCCACAACGTTATCAAAGAGAGCAACGGATGGTGAGATACTTCAGATTGCGTTTGAGAGCTGACCCAATCTGGCCACCTTGAAAGATTTGTGGTGCAGGCACTAGTCATCTGGGTACACGATTAACAAAAATAGACAGCAATTCCAGAAGAAATTGTGTGATTTGTGTGCCAAAAACATAGGAGGAGATAAAATAGTGGAAATAGTGAAACAATAACGGTTGATTATTGATGTTTCTGTTGATTATAGTTAACCCAGATGTTAAACTGTTAGCTGCTGAATTGATGTAAAGTAATTGCACACTTCTCCTTAATGGAGACGCCCTTGTGGCCAAAAACAGGGAATAACAACCGTAGTGATGGTGCCCCCTTGCAGGGAATTTAACATTTTTTTGGGCTGTAAAAAGCAGAGGAAAAAGAGGGCTGGGGTATTGACGAAATGCAACAGCCAATGTCTTCTCAATGAGCTGAACATTTTAAGTCATGAATGGTGTCTCTGTGACAAAAACTATGGAAGGAATTAAGGGAACAAATGTGTGAAGAAGAAAAAATAATGAGGAGAACAAGGTAATTGCAGATACCCAGCAATCACAATACATGGTATAAAACTCTAATGCTTGCTTTCCTTTCATTACTGACCCCTGTAGGTGGAAAGGAGATTATGGGGGAAAAGTGCAACTTTACTTTCCGGCTAACTATGTAGAGGAAGTGGCTAACACTGCCGCTACTGAGGCCAAAGAGTTGGTAAGTCTAAATTCTAATGTTATAGCCCAGATTTGTAGTGGAGTCCAAAGTGTGCTAGTGTTTGGTAGTAAAACTGCACAAATCAGTGTTTATCGCCAAAATTGCTTCTGTTTCAGAATGATGAAGATAATCCGCTTGGGGACTTGTGTAAAGGCGTGGTGGATATTTCCAGGTGCAACGTTGGTACGAAATTCAGCCATGACTCTTTCTTTGAAAGCTTAGGGACATACATCCACTTATTGCAATAATAAAGCACACTGCACTTTACATGTATAGTTGCTCCATAACATGCTCGTTTAGGGCCAGTTTCCCAGTCGAGGATTAAGCCTAGTTTTGAGTTTGAATGGTAAATATCCATTGGTACTACAACTTAGTCCAAGACTAGGCTTAATACATGAGCAAGAAACCAGCCCTTGAAAGTGAAAGTGAGTGACTATTTGTGACCTCTGCATTTGACACATCTGTGAAGGAGCAGTGCGCAGCTAACAAGGGCTGTGCCCAGGGAGCAGTGCATGGGGACATTACCTTGCTCATTAGTGCCTCAGTGGTAACTTTATCGGTCCTGGATTTGAACCTGTGACCTTCTGATCACGCGGTGAACACCCTACTATTTCGCCACCAACTGCCCCAATGCTTATATTGTAAATCTCTAATAAAAAACGGATGTTCTATATATATATAGTTTCTATATGTTTTTATTCTTTAGATTTTTTTTTTTTTTTTTTACTTAATCTGTTGTTAATTTCTAATTTCTGTTTTAATTTGCCCTGTCTTCGTAATGATTCAGGCACATTTCACTATATGTTGTGCTTGTATAACTATCTAGGTGACAAATTAAGAATTTTGAGTCTTGTGAGACGGGTGTTTGGTAAATGGATCTTCACGTTTAATTTAATTTAATTTAATGTGCTTTTCCTCCTCAGTGCGTTCGGCTAAGTACGGCAGATCTGTGGTGGTGACACTGCAGCCTAAAGACTGTAAGGACAACATGTTGCCCTTTGACCTGGCCACAGAGTCCACAGAGGAGCTGTACGAATGGTACCAAGTGGCCTGGGACATCACCCAGAGAGAAGAGAACTGGGTGTTTGAGGTAATGTTGCTGAAGCTTATAATTTATGCAAAGATTATATAAAAGGTCATATAAAAGAATACAGATTGTATCAGTATCTGAAGGACCACAAAACCCTCAGATACGGTTTTGGTTTGTCATTTGAGTGGAAATCGCTATTTGTGTTACTTCAATATGACTGTTCTCACTTTTGAAAAAAACTAACCAGGCGTCTCATAAATGCCATTTGGCCTGTAATAAAACCTTCTTATCGTACTTTACGTAAACTCATATAAACACATACATAAACAATTTCGGTTAGTCATGCCAGCAGTACCGGAATGTCCAAATCAGGTTTTCATAAGCCATTGAGCGTTTCGAATATTTACAACCACAGGTGGATAGACTGTCAGCAAGTAGACAAGGATTCCATTCATAATCTTGTTCCCACTTAAATGCTAAACTGGTTTCAGGTGGTTACACGTTTAAAAGGATAAGCACTATTTTTTGGTGACCAGCTGAAACTCCATTTTAGATGCAGCCAAGTTTTGGAGCTTTGTCATGTTAAACTCTGCTTTAGACCCTTACTCGGCATCAGAGCAGCAAATGATTATCATTGATAGAGCTGCAACTAACGACTGTTTTGATAGTCGACTAGTCATCGACTATTAAAACGATTAGTCGACTAATCGGATTATAAATTGCATAATTATAAAATTAATAATTACATTTAGTATGAGGTTATTTAAATTTTGTGGTAAATAATAAAGACAAGAAAGATACTTGACCACCCAAAAGCATATTTTAATAAATAAGTTTCTTGTTTGCCTTATCTAGCCTTACGATGGCTCCTGGTTTTGTGATGGTACTGAGAAAATGATAACATACCATTATAACATTTATGAGCGAGTGACAAAGGCGTTGGTTACTTTACCGTTTTGTGTGCTTATTAAATGTGTAAGACCTAACTATTAAATGATAATTATAAGGTCGATAAACTATAACATGCGTTTAACCGACCCGTCGCGGTTCCTCTTCCTCCGACATCTTTGGTTTTTCTGTAGGAACTTTCTTAAGCCAATCACAAAACCAGGAGCCATCGGCCAATAGGATTCGCAGGCAGAAACTGCCAAAACCCCGCCCCCAAACTGTCCAAACCCCGCCCCTTTCAAACCACGCGCGTAGAAATCTCACTCGAGCAAAAAAGCAGCTCGTCGGTTATCTACTTTGTGCGCAATATTATCACAACCGCGCACTCGATTCTTAATTTTGTGCTCTTGAGTTTCACATTTGCGCTCGCGACTTTGAAATTTACGCCCACAAAATCTTTGCGGCAAGCTGTTTTCCGCGCTCTAGTTTTGGCGTTGATGTGACGCCATAGGGCCATTCTTCTAGCTGTCACTGAATGCTGTTGCACAAGAGCGAATCTCACCAGAGTGTGGTGTATTGGTGCACTCTATTGGAAAGCGGTAGTACAGGTAGAAAGGAAGGAAGAAGCGTTTCTCCCGTTTAAAATAAATCTTTAGGCAGTTATCGACTTAACGACAATCCGATTAAATCGGCGACTATTTTTGGCCCAACAGAGCAACGTCGAATAATCGTTGCACCCCTAATAGACACACTGCTAGTTTGACGTGCCGGACCGTGATCAAAATAAAATCAGCAAAAACCAGTCATGATAAGTCGTGTTTTTGTGATCCTGAAGAGACAACTCCTGTTATGTCAAGACCTCAATTTATTTTTCTCATGATCTTGAAAAATAAGTCCTGATCTCAAAAAAGAACTTTTCTTATTTCTGAATCACGAGAAAAGTAACTTGTCATATCCAAGATGGTGGTGATGGTCTATAGTGTTGCTTTCAGAAATTGTCCCAGAAATTAGGAAAATGGAAGTCGCTCTGGATAAGAGAGTCTGCTAAGCACGGTAAATGTACATGTAAGAAAAGTTGTTTTCTCAACATCACAGGAAAAAGGAGTTGTCTCATGTATACGAGAAGTAAAATAATGTCTTCTATTGGCTTGTGTAGCTCATCGCGATTTCCTCTCTTCAGTAACGTTACTGCAATGCAGGGCAGGTTTGAGGAGCAGATTGAGCTGATGTGTGTCTCTCTCTTGCAGGTTATCGCTCTGTTCCTCTGAAGAATGGCTATAGCGAGTCCCTGGAGCTCGCCTCTCTTCTGGTTTATGTTGACATACAGCAGGTAGAGGTAAGAAAATCACACTGGAACTGTGTTAGCACATTTACACTGAACCTGGAGATCTTAACATGTTTATTTAAAAGTAATAATCTTAATGGAAGTTTCGCCCAAACCTCCTCTGGTACCTCCCGGTGCGTAACTGACTGAAACTAGGTTTATAGTTGATGCATTTCTACTTAACACGAGCCTATTATTGTTTATTAGAGAGAAAATAGTCATTTCATGTTTTGGGATAATCGGGCAGTGGCAAACGTCGTTATAACGCAGACTTGTAGAGGCTGAAAGCTGAAACTGAGGTGACGGGTGAGGAGAAATCCCCTGATGTACTGAACTGCAAAGTGTGCAGATGGGACGTTAAGATAAACTGCACTTGAGACTGTTTGTATATTTACGATTTATGCTGAAGTTCATACTAGATATTGTAATGGTTAAGTTAAAAAGCATTGGTTTCTTATCATTCCTTACACACATTTCTTTAATCCTGTAACACACATTTATTTATTCAATTTAGAAAATAATACAAGTATTTTAATCTAGGATTGATGGCAATTAATTGCTGTGACTAAAGCAATGTTATTTTTACTTGATTCCCAGTACAAACTGGAAGTCAACAGCCTTTTAATAATAATAATTTTAGTTATACTCTACTTTCTAACTTTTCATACTTAAAAACGCAGCTCAAAGTTACATTAAGAATAAGATCAGGAAAAAGATATGTAACTAAGCAGGTGGAGAATTAGCAATTGGAGTATTAATACGTGTAAGATCATTAAATGAACAAGTTAATAACAACTTAGAAAAGAAATTTAAACATAATGAAATGATTACAAATTCTGACGAAAAAGTTTTTAATTCATGAATTCATTCATTCTCTAAAACGCTTAATCCCTGTCGGGGTCACGGGGGACCGGGGGATATCCTGGGAACTACGGGCGCAAGGCAGGGACCAGCCCTGGGCAGGCGCCAACACACCGCAGGGCACACACACACGCAATCACACTCTCAATTTGGAGTCGCCAGTTAACCTATATAGCATGCTTTTGAACTGTGTGAGGGAGAGCCCGGGATCCAACCCAGGGCCATCTCGCTGTGAAGTGGCGGCGCTTTGCTGCCCCGACTAAAAACTTGTCAATTTTTTAAATCATTTAAACAGGGGAAAATAGGAATACAATAAAAAATAATTAATATAACTGCAAGCAGTTATTACGAGGGCCATGCAGTTTGCAGCTCTATCAGTTTTTATGAATTGAGTACACACATGTTGAGATTTGATATGTTTCATCTTTTTCCTGCGATATTCACGGTTCAGCGTGTTAGGCTAACTTTTAAAATAGTTTATAATCGCCAATAAGTAGGATGTGCTTTGAAGTGAAGCTTTGCAGTCATGCAAAGAAATACCTGAAAATATGTATAATTACTATAAGAGAATGTCTAAAAACTGTAAATTATAGTAAAGTTTCCTTATTCAAACATATGTCTTGCTGAATTTGTTTCAAAGTATTGATTTGCATAATATAGTCACAGTGTTGGGGAGTAACGGAATACATGTACCGGCCAGGAATGCATTTCTTACTTGGAAATTTCGTCTTTCCTCCTCTACCTACAATGCAGAAATATATTGTCTGTTTAGGGAGATTTAGTCTTAATAATTACTATTATTTAGTAATTATTTCAAAATAGTCAAATAATAGCAGTTACGCACAGAATTGGATAAAAATCAAAATCTAGTTGACTAGTTATGCGATTAAAAGAAAAATCAATATAGGAAAAATAGGCTCACGAGGTTTTATTAAGATTAAGTGTGACCTGAAATAAAGATGGTATAAGATTTTTAGAATCAGACTCTGATTCAAAAGTTATCTGAAGCCTTGCCAGAGCGTAAGCTTACCGTGGTAAGAGTGGTGCAATTATAATGACCGGTATATGGATTTGGATCGGTATATGGATTTGCGATCCTCATAAGCGAGCCCATTGTTGCATATTACAAAAAATGAAGACCTAAATTAAATATTAACCGATAATAATTAAAGAGAGTGCTTGATTCCAAATGATACCAGTTCCTTAAGATTGGACAATAAAATCGAGGGCGAGTTCAAAAGATGGGGATTTCATTTTATGCAAATTGGCGAAAAAATCAAATAAGAAATAGATCTGAGGTCTAAAAATCGTCTTAAACCAAAGAATAAGATGATATAAGATTTTTGAGAATCAGGGCCTAGGTTCTAACATTTATTGACAAGAATGCTTTTTTTTTTTTTTTGAAAATTGCAAAAATAAGCTTATTTTGGTGCACTTTTTTACCTGGTAGTGGGTGAATTGCGGACCTACCTGCCAAATTTCAAAAGCTGTAGGTCTTACCGTTTTTTCTCCACAAAACGTTTTGAGACAGAAAAAATAAAAATAAAAAATCGGAACAATAACAACTTCCACTGCGTGGCCCCCTAAAAATATTAAAAGTCAATTTACATTTAGTTTTTATCTGGTTTCTGCTGCACTTTTCACTTGTAGGTGTGTTTCAATTTCGGAGCCCATGCCATCCAGTCTATAATTATACACAATAAAGTAAATCAGATTTAAGTGACAACACACAGTGCACTACAGCCAAATGTGATCTCTGCATTATCCCCCTCCCGTGAAGCAGCAGTGGGCAGCTTTTTGGGAGTGCCTGGGGAACGGTGCTTGGAGACGGTACCTTGCTCATAGAAATACCTCAGTGGTACCTTTGCAATCGGGGACTTGAACGGCAATTCTAACCATTACACTACCAGCTGCCCCATAACATTTAGAAAATATTTTATATAAACCAGGATAAAATTATGAGATGGTCAAACACAGTTCATTACTGCAGTCTACAAAAAACCTGCTTTAAGCTTATTTATACATTGAGTAATTTCAAATCTAGAATGACTGCTGATGGAACAATGTGATTGTTCTGCCTGAGTGGTGGATGTGCTTTGCAGAAAGCGGAAGAAACCACCGTCACTCCAGCCAGTTGCAGCGACAGGCGGAGCTGTGCAACGAGCTCTTCCTGTACGACACGCACAGCGGCCTGCAACGTGCAGCCCCCTCTCACCACCGCGACGACCTCATGCAGGAGTTCAGCTCTAACGAGAGGCAGCTGCAGAAGATCAACGAAACATGCAAGCAAAAGTGAGTAGCGTAGGACAACTAGAGGACAAAAACGGGCTCTCACACATCAATCAATATCACGATTACTTTCAATCTTTCAAAGTTTAAATCACTCCTTTTAAGGTGGTGTGAACTAGGACTGGGCAATATGCGCCCAAATCAATATGAGGATTATACAAAATTTTGTTCTTGGTTTTTTTAATTTAATTTTTCACCCTCATAGTTCAGTGACAAGGTTTGCACTGCAGATATGTTCAACTGTTATAGCTGGGATGACTACATGAATACACATAAGGAACAGTATTAACAGATTTTTTTAAACATTTACAGAATTACAAAAGAATTAATAACAATGTTTGGGCAAGATTATATCAGTTATTTCTGAGTGTCAGTTTCAATTAATTTTTGATTAATTGCCCAGCCCTAGGACAAAAACCACAAAGACTACGTGACACCCAACATCTCCAACCTCATGTGTGACACTATTGGTGACAAGGCTGATCCATCCGTCCAGCGTCATAAAGGAACATGCAGGTTGAATATTAGTATGTGTATTGAATACAGATAGTCCTCAAGTTACTCTTAAATTTTACGATGACGCTAGCAATATGACTAAATTGTAAAAATATTTAACGTTTCGGTACGATATTTTGGGAAGCTACTGCGATGTATGGATCTCCCGCCTTGTGCGATGCCTCACTCTCTGCAGCGATCAACAGAGTTCAGTTGTCTCTGTGTTAGAGTGCTGATAATTTTCAGCTTTTGGTATTTCAAAGCCCAATTTTAGTGAAAAAAGCATGTCTTCCAGCCGCCCAAGTATGTCTCCTGCTGGGGTAGCCATGTCTCAACTTATGACATTTTCTCGAGATTGTTGGTGGCCTGGTAGGACCTTTCACCTTTAGACTGGGGAAGGTTGTGGGTTGAATCCGACCTCTGGCATTACCAACGTGGAGTCACTGAGCAAGGCCCTTAACCTAAAGTTGCTCCCGGGGGCGGTCCCTGAAATTAGGAAATGTAAGTCTCTCTTATCCATAGCGTCTGCTAAATGTTGTAAATGTAAACTCAACAGCAATCTGGAAACTATCTATGGAATTATAGTTGCGTGAAGTGTGCTTATCAAGCAATTTTTTAATCGAATCATGAGCCCAAGAATCAGAATCGAAGTGTGAGAATAGTTTGCCTGCTGCACAAAACTTGATATTTTTGCGATTTTGTTGTATAGCTATCGTGATCGTAGGATTAAAAAAGAATCGTACGTTGAACCATCGTAACTCTTAACAGTTGGTATAGATTTTGATAAAGCTTGAACATTTGCTTTAATGTAACTACTTAGCATTCTTTAAATCGTTTTGGTGACAATTTTGCTCTGCTGCTACCCTGCAGGATAAAGGAGAAGAAAATCAACAACAGCAAGTTTTATTCATGAAGGTTCCATGCTTCAACTTTCCATATCTCACTTCCATCCGCTTCTGAGACTTCCCGTGCTGAGGCTTAACTCTTTACTGCTCACACTCGGCGCAGACGAGAGCTGACCTCACGGCGTCAAGCACTTTGTGGAAAAAACGCTTGAGGGTGAGAGGACATCGAGTAAAGACTTAAGCACGAAATGACCGAGACGAAGCCACCTGCACACAGAGCCCGGCCTAGAGAAAATACTGAAATAAGTTGTTGTTTTTTTTTTAATTGAGTGAAATGTTTATTAATCAAAGTGTGATTGCTTTTTTTGTTTGCTGTGTAATAAAGACTTTTGGTTCATTAATGCTGATGTTTGAACAGCTTGATTAAAAGATTGAGCAGCATTTGATAGTTGTTTTGATCCTTATTTTTAAAGACATTTACTGTCATTTATTGGCACTTGGGTTGGGCAGTTAATCAAAATTTATTGAAACTGACATTCGAAATCTCTAGGAACGTTGGCTATTTTGATAAGCTTTAAACTATGGCAGTAAATGATCAAAATCAGTGAAATAAGGAAGTCGGCAGCTTTGCGTTTGAAACATATTCACAGACAGTTTATTATTTTGATTTGAAATTATTTCACATCGTAGTTCTTATTTTTCCTGTTGAAGGTTTTGTATTGTCATTACAACAGCCACAGAGCAGCAGCAACCCAGCTGTAGAAGCAGATAAACACAGACAGGAGGGGAAATTAAGGGCAGCAGTTCTATCTGCAGAAACTCCAGGAATCATGGGAAACGTAGTTTCCCCCTCCCCCTCCCCCCCTTATATGCGACTACTTACAGGACGGGTTCGCAGCGGCAGGTGCCCCGCTCTTTACCACATTAAGACTCAGTCACAACTCCAAATGATAAAGTTCTTTTTAAAAATAAAAAAAGCAGAAAAAGTCTAGTATCTCGGAGAGGAACGAGGGCGGTGAAGGAGGTATAAACAAATGCAAAAAGCACACAGAGCTGCACAGGATAAAGTGATACGATGAATGAATGCGTGGCTCTGTAGAACTAGTTCGCCCCCTTACTGCAGACGGATTGGATTCTCGCCGTATTTAAGCCGCTCCGTCTGTTTTCCTTCTTTCAAAAATAGTATTAATAATATTCATTAAAATAAAAAAAAGAAAAACAATCCCTTTATCCGTGATCCTCCCGTAACGAAACACGGACGACTAAAGAGTAGAGCTCAAGAAACTGTCCAAAGCGGCGTCTTTGTGAGGTCTCCCGGAGGAGCGGAGATGGAGATGTGCTGAGACTTTTATTTCAGAATTTCGCCACAGTAACGTCCAGTTCACACACCAAAAATATGCCTCTTGCGCTCTGGCTTCGAATCCTGACGTTAGGTCTGTTACCGCCGGCTGATATTCTGTCATTACACACTTCCACTTGTATACAAGAAAGTGAGAGTGTCTGATCAGGAAGCGGGGCTTTTCCTGACAAAGGGTCTGATCTGATCCTTTTTACCTTGTGTTAAACTTTCAAAAAATAAAATAACAAAATTAAACTTTTTTGCTAAGGCAACATGTACATGCAACAAAACAAACTAAAAAAAAAAAAAAAACAGGCAAAAAATGTGGATTAAAGTGATAATCAGACAGTCAAAAAAAATGTTTAAAAGATAAGAACCATTGAGCACAAGACAGGTAATTACAGTGCATGGTCACCAGGCAACTAACACACACACACACACAGGCACACCGCATACGCGCACACATCGAAAATGAAGGCAGCCATGATCTCCCAAAAAACAGAAGACGTCGGGACAAAGAGGGAGAGGAAAATTATATACACTTGTATATACATTTTACAGAACGCAACCACAAGGGGGTCCCAATGTGGACCCCAAGATGCAGGGACACAAGTATTAGTGCCACTACCATCCATGCACACACACACACACACACACTCACAAACACACTCACACACACACAGTATTCAACTCTCTGTGGACGGTGTCCATTTTTCCGCAAAAACAGTTGTAAAGCTCCAGCACAGGTTCCACCTCTGCCACCGAGCCACAAATTCTGGACCAATCAAAACGAATAAAATAAAAAGCAAAATTACACAGTCCAAATCAGAGACTGGTCAAGACGAGTAAAGATGCAGATCCAAGCAGTTTGGCTGTTTGTGGTTTTGGAAGTGAAAGGAGAGAACAGACAGGCAGTTTTGTGCAGGTTCTGTAATTGAAAAGTGGTGCAAAATCTAAAAACAGCTAATTGGCCCGAGACCTACAGTAACTTTTGTATATAAAGTCCTGCAATTAACCGTTCTGCAACGTCTACCTTTCTACAATTACAAAGATCTCTTTGATTTTTTTAACTAGTCGTGGTAGCGTAATGCAAAGACCAATTCTTAAGATATGACAAAAAACTCAAATATAAACTTTTGCTGAATTATGGCTCTAGATGTTTGATATTATTACAGAAGATTTCGTTAACCATTCTAGAAAATCAGACGCGTTGAAGTCACTACATGAAACCGAGCATTCGACCAGGTGAAGAAATGAAATCAAATATAAAAACGCCTAACAGTTCTGCTCAAGTTAGGTTATAATCTATTTACATCGACTGCTGTTAGCCATCTCCACGCCACGTCTTTAGGGTTCCAAAACCATTCTCTCTACACAGGAAATGTCCTTTAGGCACCAACTCAGTACATGTGATTGACTAAAGTGACGAAAGCTGTTGGTAACTGGAGGAAAAGAAAGGGGACTGACAGGAGGAGGAGGAGGAAAGCGGTTCATAAATAGAGTAGTCCCAGACTACCTTCTAAATAACCATTGTCTTAAATATGGGTGCACTGACAACTTTGCACACTGTACAATGAGAGACAAACAGAAAAAAAACAAATAAAATGAAACAAAAAACGTTAAAAATCTATTTCTAGTAGGTTTGTAGACCTGAAATGTCCTGAAATGTCTGCTTTTAAAATGTCAAAGGGAAAAGATTATATATATATATATATAGGTATATATATATAGACATATATACTTTATACTGTATAAACACACAATTTATGAAAGCAGAGATGTCTGGAAAAATATGCTCATTCAAGTTGATACAAATATTTTTTTGAAGTTTTTAAGAGAGAGGAGGATGAGGATGAGAGGGAGGAGACGCGTGAAATGAGTGCATGCAGTGTTGGACGCTGACGCTGCCCCCTACCCAAACTGGAGGCGACAACACCTGTTTGATAAGGAACCGATCACGGCAGAACCTGGAGTTAGAGGACCGCGCTCAAACTGCAACAAGAATCAAATGTTTGTGGATCGTTTGGCTTTTCTGTAATGGAGCAATAATATCAAAACTGCATTGGAATGTGGCTCTGGCTGTTGTCACCCGTTTTCAGTCAAGGTGTCACTTCTGAAAAATGGCTCCCCGAAGGTTGGGGAAGAAGAGATGAGGAGAGAGAGAGAGAGGGGGGGTTCTGAACTCTGATCTCCTGATTTCGAAATGTTTTGGTCGGTGTATATCTGAAGACTAAGAAAGACAAAAGATGATCTACGAAGAACCAGTTGCAGCTAACACAACGAGCTCCAGCGGTGGTGAGGAATACAGGGAAGGACAGACACACACAGGGAGAGATAAGGTCCTGTTTGAGTGTTTATCTATAGAAAAGAGCTCCTTTACTTGCGTCTGATGATCTCAATATCCTGCGCTCTGTTGCCGACTGAAAATCGCCGTGTTTTTGATGATGAGACTAGAAGCGACTGCCGTGGGCGATTTCCAAACTGGAAAGATCCTTTGTGTTGGAACGACATTCCAATAAACAAGGTCCTCGTTCCGCAAAAACGTCTGCAAATGTGATGTCAAAGGCTCTATGTGTTCAGATGATGTCAGCAAATGTTTCTGATTAAACGATGTCAGAGGTTCCTTGAGAAAGCGACAACGCCGAAAAGCGTTTTACCAGGCCTCTGTGTAACGTACATCCACTTCCTTCAAATTGGGGAGTTTGGCCTGTTGGGGAGAAAGAGAGCAGACAAAAATCTCAACACACAGCGGACACACTGATTGATGATGTGCGTAAGAAAGACGTTAAAGTGGTGTCAGTAGGTGCCAATGTTACCTTTAGGTCCTCGTAGGTGTCTGCAGTGAGTTTAGTGCTGTTCATATTTAAACTGCACAGGCTCTTCATAGCTACAAAGCAAAATCAAGAAAGAAACAACGCCAGCGTTACCCCTGCTGTTATCTAAAATGCATCATCAGCACATGTCTGTTTGTTAAGGTCTGTAAAATATTCAAGTACAAATAAAGAAACTCCTACAGCTTTCTTAAGAAAACCACAGCCAGAGGAAATGTAGACAAGGAAGGATGACAATCACACATTACACTCTCAAGTACAAACACAATTACACACCGATTCACACATAGAAACAAGATGGTTCAGGACACACAATTGTGCAAGGGGACGATCTGGAGAACTGAGCTCATGTAACATGAACTGTGCCTAAACGTCTGCCTGAGCGTGTGTGTGTGTGTGTGTGTGTGTGTGTGTGTGTGCGTGTGGGCTTACAGCTGAGGGCGAGCAGGCCTGCATCAGTGACTGGAGTCTCACACAGGTTGAGGACCTGCAGACAGGCCAGGTGCTCAGATAGAAGTCGCAGTCCAGCATCTCCAAACTGAGAGAGAGAGAGAGACAGAGAGAGAGAGAGACAGACAGAGAGAGACAGAGAGAGAGAGACAGACAGACAGACAGAGACAGACAGACAGACAGAGAGAGATCATTATTAGGTCACATGAGAGAGTGTTAATTTACTGGTGTTATTTTAGCTTGTATGACCCTCATAACTACTGAGTGTGAGGATATATTTACTGCAATAATGCTCTTCGTTCCACAGTTTAAATATAACTATGTGATGGAACACTACACGCCAGACCACGCTGTCATACAGATGCATTTTACATTTCACATTACATCTGAGGGTGGCTCGGTGGTGCAGTGGTGAGCGCCGTCGCCTCATAGCGTGAAGATCCCCAGGTCGGCCGGAGGGACTCTCTGTGTGGCGTTTGCATGCTTTTCCTGTGGTCATGTGGGTTTCCTCCGGGTGCTCCAGTTTCCTCTCACAGACCAAGCATGCAATATAGGTTGATTCTATAGATTGATCTCTAAATAAGGTGTGAATGCGAGTGTGGTTGTGAGAGTGTGTGTATCCTGCAGTGTTGATCCCTGCCTCATGCCCCTAGTTCCCATTTTAGGCTCTGGTCCCCGCAAGCCTGATAGGGATTAAGTGGTTTAGATAACGACTGACCGACTCACGGTCATTACACTGACATTTCTTATAACTGTCCACATTTTAAATTCAACTACCAAGTCCTATTCTTTACTAAGAGATTTGGGGTGATTTTTAGGGACGTGTAATATTTAAATTGACTATTTCTCCAACCTGCACTGCTTTTGTGCAGTACTTTCACAGTATCCATCTTGCTACTTTTGGAGAAAGGGCTTTACATGTGTGTCACCGTGCTGACAGAACCTGAGAGTGGCCCGGAGCCTATCCTGGTGAGTACCACTCTCCTAGGGTGGCGTCAACATTGCATGGCACACAAACACACACACACACACACACACCTTATGGGGCCCATTTAGAGTCATCAATCAACCTACAGCACATGCTTTTGGATTGTGTGAGGAAACCAAAGCACCTGGAGGAAGAGCACCCCAAACACGAGCCTACGACCGATTCAGGGATCGATCTCGGGACCTTCTTCCTGTGAGGTGATACCACTAAGTACCCCATTCTGGCATACACTATACTGTAAAGTTAGGCTGACTGTCATATCACCAAGTGACCTGAACCTGTGATTTTCAGAAACGTCAGTTTGGATGATGTTTGGAGTATCTTAGACCGAGTTAAGGACTGCACACACCTAGAACAGTCAACTGCTAAAGGTTCCTTTAAGCCACGTTTGCATTTTAGATGACCGCTAATTTAGATAATTGTATGTGCTCTCTGGGCTGCTAGCATACATAATGTCCCTAAATTAATACCATACCACATCAGGGTTTGTCTTAATCAGGAACAGAGCTGGTCAGTTAAAAAAAGGGACTTTTATGCAGCAATAATAAATCTATTTTCTTAATTTCCCCCAGTACATAGTACACTGAAGCTTTTCAATAAACTCGTCTTCAAAAATTAGCCCCAGACTCCGTTTAATACTGGGTTTCAGTTTTAATACAGTATGTTTAGTATTTTAACAATAAATAACGTCAAATTTCCAGTCTCCTTTTTCTAGTTGTGCTTTTCTTGCAGACTCACTTGGGTGTTAATCTTCTAGATCCACATACATGAATGCAAATATGTTCAGATTTCATGTGTAAATATTGGTAAGTAAAGGTGAGCCGGCTGGCTGGCGGCAGAGGGGAGGATGAAGATTAGTGTGAGTGTTTCAGGGTTTATCTGACCTGAGTGGACCACAGGTTGAGCTGTTTGAGGGAGGGTAGCTTGATGAGCTGTTCTGCACAGGCACTGGTGACGTTGGTGAAGGCCAGACTCAGGTTCTCCAGGTTCCCGAAGGACCCGGAACTCAGCAGGCGAGCCAGATCGGCATCCTGGACACAGAACTTGCAAGCGATCAGGGTCTTGAGCAGACTCTCACACTGCTGTTGCACAGTCAATATTCATTTAGGTGCTGGGAGTAAAAATATTTCTACAAAACAGGTTACAGTACTGGATTAAATCCTTAAATACCTGAATGTTAGGAATCTTATGAATTTATAAACCCTGAGTATGAGACAAAGCCAGGTGACTCACCGTGGACTTGGACGGCAGCGTGAGTCGGGTAGGTCCTCCTTTTCTTTGCTATAAAAGAGAAGGGACAGATGGCATGAGGCTGTCGCTGATGGCAGCGCTCACCAGCAGGAGGCAGGAGTGAGCGGCTGAAAATGTGGGGCGCGTTTAAATGGGTCAGCGAAGGGGCTGTCTTTGTGAAAACGGGAACGGCAAACGAAAGCAACAGCGCATGGCATTGACGCACGGCTTATTCTGGGGAAAGCGGAGGAGCCTGAGCAATCCGCGGTGAGGCCTTTTTTTCCTGCTAGCAGCTGATTTGCCTGCAACGAGTCAGTTTTTACTTACCAGCTCTTTAAGCTCTCGCTGTCGGTCGCAGAGCTGCTCGTACATGCGCAGGCCGACCTGGGTGCTTTCCAAAGTGGAGATGATCTGCAGCTGGGTGTCCTTATTCTCGATGATGTTGTCCTCCAGCATCAGGCACAAAATCTGTTACACACACACACACACACACGATCGTAACGTATTTCATCAGCTTAAAAAATTTTGCTGTAATGTTTGCACACGTAAGCATAAACACACACCCACAACTGTAACATACTTCTTAAGCATAATGAAATTTTGCTGTTACGTTTACATTAGGGCCGAGCAATTGAGAATTTCTAATCTATGTAGTCTGCCCTTGAAAATTATTTCAATTTTCTGACATATTTATACATGTATTTAGAATGTGTATCTTCTATGATTTCAGTACAACTGAACTTAAAATATTACTTATATACTGAGGGTGGCACGGTGTCACAGTGGTTAGCGCTGCTGCCTCACAGCGAGAAGGTCCTGGGTTCGATTCCTTTCTGTGTGAAGTCTGCATGCTCTCCCTTTAAGGTGTGAATGGGAGTGTGATTGTGTGAGCGTGTGAGCCCTGCGGAGTGTTGGCGCCTGCCCAGCGTTGGGCCCCGCCTTGCATGGTTCAGGATAGGCTCCGGTGTTCCCCGCGACTCCGATAGGGATTAAGAGGTTCAGATAATGAATGAATGAATGACTTATATACTGTACAATAGTAATCATATGGAGCGAGAAAATTAATCGAAACCAATATTCCAAGAAACCCTTATCGACGTAAACTCGCCCAGTACAATTATTTTGATTATATTTTAAATTCTGTTAATTCTGTTTATGGAAAAATAACTATTTTATACATATTATATTAATTATACTTTACATTCACAGCATTTAGCAGATGCTCTTATCCAGAGTGACTTCCATTTCCCAATTTCAGAGACAGTTTCCCTGAGAGCAACTTGGGGTTAAGGGTCTTGCTGAGGGAGACCCAATGATAGTAGTGCTGGTAGGATTCAAACCCACAACATCTTGATCCAGAGGCAAGTAACCACTAGACCACCTAGATGCATGTGAATGGGTGAGCTCTGCAGTCTGTCTGTAACCCCCCAGGGTTGGTCCCCACCTCGCGCCTGTAATCCCGGGATAGGCTCCGGTCCCCGCCACCCGGATAGGGATTAAGTTCATGATATGATAGGTAAAATGTTCAATTAGTCGTGATACTGATTTGAGGTCATATCATACTGCCCTAGTTTACACATACACACACATGCGCGCACACACCTCCACCATGGTCTGGTTCCCGCGCAGTGCCAGTAACATGCAGGGCCCCAGTTTGTTTTCAGCCAGAGACAGTAGGAATTTCTTTGTCTTGTAGCAAGAGCCCATGAGGATGTGGACCTGCAATAACAGACAGCTTTATTCAACTTTAAACTAGAAGCACTGGGGGAGAAAAGGAGAATAAGCAACTCTCTCTCTCTCAAATACACAAACACAGATCAACCCCGACAAACACGCAAACACTCTCACACCCGCTCTGCACACACCATGCTAGCAAACAGCTCTCCGTCATCGTCACAAGCGACGCCTCCCGGACTGTAGAGCTGAAACCAGCCGTCTTTTCCTGAACGCACACTGAGCAAACAGGAGTGAACCTGTAACAAATACACACAAATTTATTTAAAACTATATATATATATATATATATATATATATATATATATATATATATATATATATATATATATATATCATACATACATATACACAGTATATAAATAAAACACTGATTATATATAGTGTGATGTGCTACATATCGCTCCTCCCCCTACGCCACTAACTTTGCAGTCACTAACTTACTCGCTAACTTTGTGTAATGCTAACTTACTTTCTCACATGAATTGTTTTGTTTTTTTTGACAAACTGGCTCAGTTTTAAAACATCAGGTAAGCAGCAAAATCTCATGATTTACAGATGGAAAAACAGTACAAACACTTGAAAACTTCAGTATAAAGGCTGTTCAAAATTTGTATTTGCCACATCGTCATATACATGAGGGACATTTTCCTGTCACAGATTTCATCTGGGAATAGATGAGTGCAGATTTAAAGGAACTGGGGTGCGTTTCCCAAAAGCATAGTTGCTATTAAACATAGTGTACATTAGCAACTAACATAATTACCAACTACCATAGTGTACGTACATTAGCATGCCTTTGGGAAACACACCCATGATCGGCTAATCTGTAGTTTTATTCGCGACTCTCAGAAATAAGGTGATTTATTTAATATATTTCATTAACATATTATGCAGTTTTGAGTATAAAAAGAGACAAGAAAATAAAAAGAAAAAGGTACTGCTATTGAAATCACTGTTACGCCGCTTGGTGCTAGGAATAAATTACTGCCCTTACAAGTGTCGGCGAGAACACCACTTGAGGCCAAAGATGTCAGGGACTTTAACCACCAGGCATAGACACACAAATTCTGGTGTTTGTGGTGGAAGTGTGGTTTTTGTTTAATAACGGGCTGAAACGTGAGGAGAACGTCCACATTCATCCGGCAACCGATCTACTGCTAATGACGTCACGGTCGCATGCTCCCTAGACATGACAGGTTTACGTATTGATCGGTATAAAAGGGATACCAGCATCTATATTAAATGGAGTCCGGGTGACTATCTCGACCTTTTGTACAGCCATTAAGTGTAAAATTAACGAGACCTGATTTTTGGCCCATGTCACTTTGCCCTACTTTCAAAGCACAAATGAGAAGTTTTAACAGGGTCTTGGCAAAATATTACAATAGTTAAACGAACTCACCTCCTGTCTGGGGTCTTCAGCAAACCTCTGAATAACATATTTCAGCTCTCTGCAAAGACACATCACCATTAGACATAGGTCATCAGGCAGCAGAGATGGACAGATTCCTAAGTTAACGGCTGTATTTGCGTAAGACACCATTTCATTATCAGTTCAATCGAGTGTTTTCTACAGACTCATTTACTGCACTCTCATTTTCTCTACACTTATGCAACCACACAAGTGTGAATGTTTTTCCCTTTGGTGTCCCAATTTCAGTATGTGGAGGTCATAGTAAAATCCCTTAGGGATGCCCTGATCCGATACGTGGATCGGATATTGGTCTGATAACGACTAAAATAGCTGGATCGTGTATCAGTGGCATTGGGCCGATCTAGGGAACCAATCTGTAAATTAAAGGTTTTTCTATGTTTGCGAATGAGCGTTTGCACAATTTCTTATACATGGGATGTGGAACTGCGGTAAAACTGGTTTACTGATCGACATTCACACTTTGTACATAATATGACAATGAGCAGAACCAGCAACACAACACACTACAACCCTAAAAGCAAATCAAGCGATTATACTATTTTCTTAACAACACCAGCTCTCGCTTGCAATCTGTGTTCCTAATCATCCTAGTCCGGTAGTCTGTATTGGAACTGAAAAAGTTAGATCTGTGGATCCCTAGTACAATACAAGCCAACGTCCCCAAATACTTATATACAAAATTAGTCACTTACTTTGTGAATTTGGCATGTGCAAGGGCCCTAAAGGGGGAAGGAAACAGAGAGAGAACAAGAAAAACATCAGGCAACAGCAGCAGTTTGTGCGTGGACAAAGTGCATCGTGTTTGTGAGTGTGTGTGCACAAATTCTATGTTTGTGTGTGCCATGCTCTAGGGTACGTCTGGGTGTTGTTGCATTTTCCTAATGACGGCTGAAAGCTCAGTTTAGCGTGTGAGCGCAGGTGAGTCCCCCACCTGTGACAACAGCGGGGCTCTGCAGGAGGCGTATAATGAGTCCCTTGCCGGGCAGGGCCAATTACGCTTGGCTCCCGAGGCCTGCGGCCCCCGAGGGCCCCCCACCCACGACACCCCCCGTGGCCCTGCACACCCCGGGCCAACGTGCACCCACGTCAGCAGTGTCCCCTACCCCCTAAACCCTAGAGAAAGGGCCGAACTTCCCCCTCCTCCTCCTCCCGTCCACCCACACTCCCAACTCACATCATAAAAAAGAAAAACGCAAAGCCAATCAGCAGTCCTAACATCTAAAAGCACCGACCAATAACGCCGCACGTTAGCTCGACAATTCATTAGAAATTAATCAAAATCGGTATTCAGAAGAAATTTTGCCCATGACTACGATACTGTTTATTATTAAAATTCTGTTAATAGTTTTTTAATAAAAATAAATTCTGTTAATACATTTTCCAGTGCGCTTGTGTACTGTCCCTCTTAAAAACATACTACCACATATATTCCCACATCCAGTGTGCTACTATATCCGTGTTCCCTCAGTCAATTTAAATTCACAAAGATATGCGCTCTTTTATTAGAAAACAAACATGCCATCTTAAATAGTACAACCCGTGTCAGTGAATTATGAGGACAAAAAACAAACCCAGCAAACCTCAAAACGAAATAATCATTCATTAATCGGAATTTAGGTAAAATATTCAATTAATAGTGATATTGCCCAGTTGTAGCTGCACAGTTTTATAAAATCATGAAATCACAAATACTGTGTTAAACGTTGTGAAAACATCTTATGTTAAGACATAACTTTACATAACTCAGACATAACTTTGTGGTGCTTTTAAATAAGGCTGCACCTTTGTTTTTTGGCAGCATTTATAATGTCTGTTTCATTGTATCTGTCTTTACTGGATTACTAGAGAAATACTAACAACCAGATGTGAACTCTGTACGTTTTTCATCCTTCTAGACAAATAAATATGATTCTGATCCCTGATTTTTAATAATAATGATAGTAAACCAGGTATCAGAAAAATAAATATTGACAGCTAGGAATTTTACAGCTAGCAATGAGATCTGTTCCATAGATTACTTTGATGTTTAATTTAGCATCTATCACCTTATCTATTCCAGTACTGCACACATGAGTTTGCAGAGGAACCGGTACAATAACTGGGATTTCCTGATTTCACAAACTTAGAGCTAGTGAGCAAAAAGATGACGCGATTAGAGCCCTGGGAGCAGGCGGGTGAGAAAGAAGGCTTTGGGTCGCGGGAGGGAGGAAAAGAGACTCACTCTTTTGGGAAAGGGATGGGCTGCAGCAGGCTCGCCAGCGCCGGTCTCCAGTCATCATAGTCCGAGCTGCAAAGAGAGAAAACCCCAGAGGACAGGGATTAGGGCATTACACACACACACACCGAACGACAATGGGGAGCAAGAAACTGAGTGAAAGAGGCGAAACCCGATCGGGCTGCCGGGATCAGGTGCTAAACGGGCTTACGGTTTGCTGCGTTTAAGCAAAGGTGTCATTGTTACAAATATGCAGCCAGGTGTCAGGTCACCCAGTCGCTCTGGTGTGCAAAAATTTCCCCTCCGTGGGCTGACCGCACACTTCCACTTTCATACTATGCACCATTCAGTAAACATGCTAATTAACGCAGACAGAGTGTAGTTGGGCAAATACTATATCTACTTACACAGTCACAAAAATGTTGAACACCTTCTGTTCTTTTTTTACTCAATGAATTACCAATGGTAATTCATTGGTAATTCATACCAATCAATGGTAACCTCTTTTTGGGGCAGCTCCCATTTAATTTTTTACTACTGCACAACTACTACATGTTATTTTTTGTTGTTGCATATACTTACTGCATTAAGGGTTTAATTATGATTCTTTTGCAGAACGGTGCACTTCTACCACCCAAACACTTGTCAGACATTTTCTCTTTGCATTCATCTGAAATCTTCTAGGACTTCCTTTGACTGTGCAGTCTGTGTTTTAATAAAGCTTTCATAAGCAAACCAATGCTTACAACTGCTGGACTTTGATGAATTTAGCCATGTTTACCACTTATAAATGGGCTAGTAAGCGTACTACATGACTTTATTACAGGGCTGGGCGTTTATTCAACAATTAATTGAAACAGACATTCTGAACGTCTAATCAACATGATCTTGCCCAGGAATAGTATTTCAATTATTCTAAAATTCTGTTAATATTTCTAGCATTCTGGTAATACTTTCCCCAGTGTGTGTTCATGTGCTTTTCCCTTAAAAACATACTACCACATGTGTTATCATGTGACGATCCATACTGTGAGTTTCCTTCAGTTATTTTAAAATCACAAAGATATGCACTCTTTCATTAGGAAAAAAAAAATTCAGCTGCAAAAAATTGAAACTAATCAAAAATAATCATTCATTAATCAAGGTTAAGAGTTCCAATTCATATTCATACTTAGTATACAATCTCCGGAAATTCATTACTACTGTGCAATTTTGACCAATCACCGCAACTTTTCCATAATTTTTGACCAATCATTGTTGTTTCCTGCAAAACGTTGAGCCATACGTCAGCAAACTCACTTCCTTGTTGCGTTAAGAAGACACAGGAAACGTGTGAAACACCTCACATTTACCTTCAAAAATAACTAAATGGTTAATAATACTGGGTTTGTTCCCTTCATTTGAATTAATTGTTAAAGAATCATTATAAAGGGGAACAAAATTGAAAATTTACCCGCAACTTTGACTTGCTCCCACAACGTTATCACAACAAAATGGCTAAAAATGTTGCAACTTTCATCACAATTTTGTAGAAAAGCTGCAAAATCAGGCATTTTAGGCCACAACAATCTCATAAAGGCCCGCAAAATACTGAAGTGACTGAGTAAGACTCTGAAAGTGACGTTTTGTCAATGGATGAGCAGAGCGTAAAGGCCAGAACACTCACAGCATCTTAAGGATGAGGGCAAAGCAGGCGAGCACCCGGTCAGCCTGAGCAGGGAGCTGGATGGAGAGAGCGCTGAGCGCTGGGCTGACCAGCAGGCAGTCGATCAGGTTGGGCTCGCTATCGCCCCCCGCGGGCGCCTTGCGCTGCACGTTGGCAGTGTTGTTGTTGCGCTCCAGCTCCACCATGATCTCGCTGGAGTTGACGATGGAGGGCGGAGGGGAGAGGGGAAGGGGCGGAGCGGGTGACAGAGAGGTGGGCGGCGGTGGGGTCGGGGGCTCGGGACGCAGCAGCCGCAGGGGCATGGGGGGCTTTCGCTCGCTCAGCTGCTGACAACCGTTCCTGATCTCCTTCAGACTGGGGGAGTTATCACGACTACAAAGAAAAGAGAGAGAAAGAAAGAGGGATGAGGTTACAATTACAATTTACACATGACTCAACAGCTGCATATTTCCACTACACAAAATATCTGGTCTTATACATTTTACTTTGCCACAACATTTGAAAAGACCAGACGGCAGACACGTACCAACGCTGCATTGCGCGAGTCAAATGGAACAATTGAGCAAATGCTAAGAGTCATGTGTTATGCCACATAAACACATGCAAATGAGTAATTCAAAAGGAGGGGGGGAAAAATGAAACAAGGCGAAGGGAGACCATTCAAACAGGCAAATGGGTGCACTGAGAGAAGGAGGCAGGGGAAAAACAAAAGTGGGGATTGGGACATCTAATCCCCCAGAGTATGAGAGGTGACGAATGGATAATGGAAAATCAGAGCAGAAGAATTCCTCCCAGGTATGCCAAGCAAGGCCCTGTGACTCATAACGATGATGTAAATGTTACAAATGACACTCAAAATAGTCCATCTCCATGAGAAATCCCTTAAACACTAAAGTCAATAAAAAGCTCCAAGACACCAGCTCTGAGTTTTGGATACTTTCTTGTGTTGCGCTGTGCCCTGTGGAGGGTTTGTAGGTGAGGTGTTTGTGCTGGGACATGCAAGGCGCGTCAGGATGGGTGTTGGGAACTGACCTGTTGATGAAATCCTCATAGCAGGAGTAGATGGCAGCCAGACACACAGCAACCAAGTTGGGTAGCACTCGAGGATGAGGGCACTGTCCAGTCGGCCCATGCATGCTAAAAGTTAAGTGAAAAAACAAAGCCAAAAAAAAATTGGCACGTTGCCTTATTGAAAAAGACATTATAAAACTAGGTTAAGCAAGCACAGGACATAAATCTGAACCAGCAAGAGTGAAAATGTATAAAATGCTATTGGAACGTGCAAGTCTGTGTGTTTGCTGACGGCAGCGGCAGCAATATCTGTTCAAACTGTGAGCTCATTCACAAGTACGACGGCACTCACCTGTGAATGAACTTTTTGACCACCTCCATGCCAGCATTCAGTTCATTCAGAGCCAAAATATACTCCTGAGTAAAGAGACGCAGTCTGGGGCACTTTCCAAAGTCCTAGAGAGTGTAAAAGTTTGTGTGTGTGTGTGTGTGTGTGTGAGAACGAAAGAGAGCGAAAGAGAGAGAACATCCAGCACAGTGAGTTGCTAAAACATAAGAGTCAAGGTTTTGGAGCACAGAAGGGTGCACACAGTCTCTTGAATCTGTACACACACACACTCACCATGTTGTGTTTAAGAATTCTCTGGACCACTGGGGTGAACACTTCAATAACCACCATGGACCGTGGACGCTCCCGACAGTGCTGAGGACAGACACAGAGTTTACATTTTAGCAGGGAACCTGATTTTGCACCCGCTCTGGGGTCATGTTACACACACAAAACACCTTCAATACTTTTATTATTCTCTAATCTACATCAACCAGTCTCTCTGTAGACTTTCTGGAGGAAAGATCATCAGTCGTTTGTGTGGTAAAATGGTTAATTAAAATAAAAGTATCTCCAAGTAACATCCAAAGGAAGAAACAACAATAACTGTCTTTACCAGTAGTGTCTATGCAATAATGGCATATTTATACTGACATACTGTATGTTTGAAGCATCTATTGGAAATAATTTATTTATGGACAAAAATAACACCTGACATAAAACTATGTTGTGTTACATGCAAAAGTGTGATTACTGATTAGAATAAATAAACAATCCAAACTGAGCTGTACATATTCTAAAATTACACTGATACATTGCATTTCTCGGAAGTCTTATGTGTATGTATGTGTAGTAAATGCTGCCAGTGGAAAATCTTGATCTATACAGTAGACATCATGAACTGCAGAGATTAGCAATAACACAGAAAAGAAAAAATTCATTTGTTTATGCAAACGTTTTATCCACAACTTAAATGTCATTTAAATGTAGTATCATCTTTTATGTTCATGACCTCACAGCTGTATGATGTCAGCTGTCTACATGTCTTGTGTGGACAGAGAGTGTATTTGTCAGGCAAATGCAGTGTTTTTCCTGGCTGCTCGTTGTACGGCCAGGTGCGTGTTACCTTGCAGAAGAATTCACACAGGTCAGGGGGAGGGTGGTTATTCTCCAGCAGCGGAGCGATGGCCTGCAGGCAGACACCGCACAGCCCCATTAATCAGATCTCTAACTCCCACACACTTGCAAAAAAAGTCCCTGTTGTGCACATAGTAGTCTGCAACACCTCAGTAAATGTTAAAAATAAAGCTGAACTTTTATAATAACATGCATCTTAGTTGACTTCAGGCCATAATTTCATGTAATTCCAAATGTAATTATATTTTTCAGTTCTAAGACACCCCAACTATTGTCCATTTTAGCTATAAAATTTCCACAACTAACTAAATTTACCATCTGATAACATTCAGCAGCTAAGGGCAAATATAACACAGCAAACCCACTCACCACAATGATGCTCTCATGGTCCTGCGCACTGAGGTTAGTGTTCTGAGAAGGAAGTGACACATAAACATTACTGAGAATCCATTGGCCAGCACAAAGCCACAAAGCAGTGACTAGACAGAGAACCTGCCCAGTTCCAATCTAGCCAAAATATTTCCACTGTCATGCTGATCTACATACCCTAGACCAGCTGTGGGTAAAGGAGGTTCTAAAGCCAAAATCTGTAGTGTCCAATCGAGAAGAAAAAGGGACGGCTGTTTCATGACATAAAATCTAAAATTCATTACCAAGTAATTGGGAAGTCAGGCCCAAAGGCCCAATGAAACTCCAAGTTAAAAGTCAAATTTACTAATTCCACAGAAGCAACGTTGCACAAAAACCTATAACACTGTCTGCTCCAGAAAAAGAAATCTCTGCTGTTTAAACACTAATTCTGTAAACCAGACTGTGAGTGTGAATTCAGGCCTGGCTACACATTCAGCTTGGCTTGAGCGAGAACCTAACAGGAACATTTGGCTAAGGGAGAATCCCTGCTTTCTGCCTTCCCCAAAAAACCATGTTACATGCTACAGCAAGTATTTCTTGGAATATTCCCTGAGACCGCATGAAGACAGCTGCAGCTTTCAGGGAATGAAACTCTCAATGAGAGCAAAAAGACTGAACAAAACCTGCACAAGCCCCAACAGTTACATATACATGCGTGTGTGTGTGTGTGTGTGTGTTTTACCTCAGCAAGCAGGGTAGAGATGATGTGCAGTGGGGCCTGGTGTATGGACTCATCCTGCAGCGGTGAGGTCAGGGCCATGTCCACCAGAGCCCGAATCTCCTTCAGCACCACTTCCCAGCGGCTGGGATTGCTCAGCACCTTGCGGTATTTGTAGATCTTTTTCTGTTGTAAAAAGGAAATCAGTAATAGTGAAGAAACTTACAGTGAAATGCCACGTCATGGGTACAAAATCCAAAAGCATCTTGGGAGTTAAATCGCAGGTCAACAGGTAAACTGCAGCATTAGATAACCAGGATAAGAACAACTGAGAAGTAGTGCCACAACCTACGATCTTTAACTGTAAGTACGCGCTGCGGAACAAGCTGAGGTTGATAATACCAAGTGGCGTCAAGGACGAATAAATAGTTAAAGACTGTAACTTTACCTTCCACTGCAGAGAGTGAAACCACTGGTCCCTCAGATAGCTATTGGCAGCCTGAGAAAACACACACACACACATCAGAACTATACAGGATAAGGTATGTCTTTTGTGCTTGTGTGTGGTTTTGTTGTAGTGTGGTGCATTTGTTTGTAGAAGATGATAGTTTAGACATTCGTCAGTCAGGAAGAGCAATGTGAAGAACAACTTTCGTTTGTCATTACTGCCAGCGTCAGAGAAATCTGACAGCTGGAATGTGAACCTGCGTCAAACCAACACCGCTGTTAAATGACTCATCTGAGAGCCACTTAGAGATGTGGCCATTTTTTTGTTGCGAGTTCAGATCTGCAGCTACCACAGCACCCTCAACTTGCTCTATCTGTATAATCTGGACAACCTTGAGGATCCTGCTGTGCAACATGGTGGTTGTTGTACGCTAGGGCTGGACCATATAACTCAAATCGCAATATTTTAAGACTTGCTGTTGAAATAAGATACTGACTCCAAACAAAGAGACTTATTTATATAAACTCATTTGAGTACATAAAATTAACTGGAACTAATTGCACTGAACGAAATATACACATTAAAACAAGAAATACATTAATGCATGAATGCAATTACAGCAAGTATAGTATTTAAAAACTTCAAGATAAAAATGTTCCAACAAGTTCTTGTTAAGCTATGTTTTTTGAACAAATAAACAGTGGCAAAAACATGCATTCAAGCAACTTCACAAATTCTATTCAAGAAATAAGTAAATTAGAGCAGGAGATGGACTTATGTCCTTTTTAAATGAAAACCTAAGTTTATAAAGTATACTTTTAAAATATTGTTCACATTGTGGCCCTCCATATATTGCTCGACCTACTGTACTTAAAACCCCAAAGCTACTTTATACTTTAAAGCTACATGCAATGTAATTATTCAGATAAAAAGATTTCAAAGCTGTAAAACAGAGCAACATTTATACCCCCCCCAAAAAAAAAAAGAAATTCGCTAAAAGATTTTAAAAACTTTTGCAGCAGGTGTATGGGTTACCTGCAGAAGGACAGTTCCTCCGGGGACAATAAGCTGGACGCAGTATTTGGGAGCATTGTCCCATGACAGGAGTTGCAGGTCTTCTATGGAACTGTAGGACAGGGCAGTTTCCATGTAGCCCGTGGGCTGTGGACACACAAAGAAACAATACTTAATCCAACAAAAGCTCACAGTTCACTCATGCAAACTATGTCACTGGCTAAAATGGAAATGTTTACAACACAGACAAGGTGAAAGCAGCAAAGACCGTATTCAAGTCCTGACAAAATATTTAGACACACAATATTTTTTGCAAACAATGCTTTATTGCATTTTCAATGTTAACATATTGATAGATGCATACAAGACTGAGGGGTGTCAAATATATCAAAGAAATAGAATCAGGTGATTACAGTCATAATAGTTGCACTATACAACTCAGCAGTTGACTGTTCCGATACTAAAATATCCAAAAAGAATAACAAAAAGTAAATTCACCCTTCTCAACTGTTGCAAAAGACAAAAATAGTCTTAAAATAGTCTTGACTGAGGCTGTTAAAATCCTCTTTTGCTGTAGATTGAAATGATAAAGGAATCATCACACAAGACCTGGACATACTGTTAACTATAAACCAAGGGGGCTTGAGATAAACTCAGGATATAGCCAAAAATCTCTCACAATGGGACACTGAGAAACACACTTGCTTAAATTTGGGCAAGCTTTGGTTTTAAGAAGCCCATTACTGATGATGGCAACCACTACGCCTCTTGCGGTCATCTTGAGTCAGCCGTAAGTGGCCCACGGGTCTCGCTATGAGTGTAGGATTATGTTCTCATTATGTGTCACCCAAGCTGCTGAATCTTATTTTTCGGTTTCAGTAAGTCCTGACTGTAGTGTTTGTGGTCACATGGTTTCAAATGTCAACAGGCTGTTCCCTGTCTCCATCTCTCTCTCTCTCTCTCTCTCTCTCTACAATAGTGGAGACGGAGTCGTTCCTTTATTAGCCGTCCTACCTCTATAGCTCGGCTACCGGCTCTTCCATTATTAGAGGCAGCCCCCCTCTGGAGTTGAACAAACAAGGCTATTACTTGATTTGCGTTGCCCTCCCTCTAGATTCAAAGCAAACCACAGTTCCTGTATTTGTGTCAGCCACCCAGCTCAGCACAGCAAACAAGCTGTTCTTTTCTTTGACTCATTCTCTATCTGTCTCTCTTTCGTGCTCTCTCTCTCGAGCAAACAAGCAGTTCCACCCTCAATCTCTCCTTCATGATAGAATAAAACAAGCTATTCTTTTAACTACTTTTCGAGATGACAGAGCGACTGGCCGTTCCTCCGGCCCTCCCTCCCTCCCTCCCTCCGCTGCTGGGAATGGAAATCTGCAACTCCACACGTGTTGGGAGAAAGAGTGACCGCTCTCGAATTGGGTTGGGGTGGGGGGATGGGGGAACCAGCGCCGCAGAGGAAGCGGACGCATCCTTAAAGACAGAAAGGGAAAAAGGAGACGTCAGCGTGCGACCGCAGGAGTGCCGAGAAGAGGCTCAAATCTCTCGCATAGGGTTGTCATAGCGACAATATCCTGAGCAGCAGCTTGCTGTGGTAACTCTGGTTTAGCTCTCGCCTCTATCTCGATCTGCCCCTCGCTGTCTCCTTCTCTCTGTGCTGCCCTCCTCCTCCTCCTCCTTCTCCTCCTGCTCCCCTTCTTCCTCCTAGCCTTTATCTCATCATGTTCGGGCTCTTTTTCATGCTGCAATTCTTTCTTAAAGAGGAGCTGAACAGCTCTCCTCCACGTTGCCATGGAAACAAAGAGATGAAATAGAGACATATGTTTTTTTTTGTTACCAGGGAGATCCAGATGAAAAGAGATGTCGGGAGGGCAAAAAAAAAAAATCAGTGTATTGAGGTACCGTCTCAGGAAATGTAAACTGGTATCACGCTGAATGTAAACTGGGAACACTTAACTTTTTTGTAAAATAAAGGAACCCAAGACACATAACAGGGTCCTGATGATACTTTATGGAGAAATTAAAAAATAATCCTATTATAATTGGAGGGACAATACAATAATACTGGATTTTTTTCACATCTAAAATGACATATATGAAACAAATTTGCTCAGAAACACATATAAACACATACATACAAAACACAAACCAAGCAAAACAATAGTGTAATCCAAGTTCCAAAACATCTTTTCTGACATGCACCAACATTAATCCAAATGCATACTCAAGGCAGACGGCATGATGTCACTATATTGATGCTGCAATACTACAGGAGACACAGCTGCAGAAAAAAGGGCAGTTTGGAGTTTGAATCCCATCTCTTGAATCTCATTCACACCTAATGTAAACTGCAGAGTGCGGCAGAGGCAAAGTGCAAGCTATAAGGAGGAGGAATCTAAATCAACATGGCCATGGTGAGAGTGAACAGGTTCAATAAAACCCGATGCTGTCTGGCAAACCACAGAGAGCCATAAAACCTCTCTGTACACAAAAAGTAAAGGGCCAGGTGAACCATTACACTGGACACTGTATAGTTACCATCTATAATATTCCTTAATATTAGGAGGGACTCGATCAGGTTTTCCACACCAAGGTTTTTCACCATTGTTCAAGGCTGTACGTCACCGGCTGTTAAACCTATTCATGGTTTTCTAAAGATAACTGCAATCAGCTCACGTTGCAACAATGACATGTCATCTACTTGCTAAAAAACTGTGTACATGAGTTTTATGAGAGGTCACAAGGATAAGAGAAACTACTGTCATTGCACTGTACATGGCTACTAAACGTAATATGTGAAGCAGTTTAAAACTAAAACTTAATTTGAATTCTAAATACATCAAATAAAAATACTGAATTTGGAGGTGACAAGAAGTTTTTACACAGCCGCAAAAAGTGTTAACTGGAACATATTCTGTTTCAGTACTTCATTTCTCATACTTTTTGCACCATGTAAGTAAACAACTCAACCTAAACCGTCACTACATCCAAGTTGATATGCTATGTCCAGCTGCCCAAACAACCATTTCAAAACAGGTCATAATTCATAGCTTAAAAGTGCATGTTATACAGTCTGTGAGTTCTGCTGGTGGAAAAACACGAGTTACAATCTGAGACGTGTGCTCAAAATATTCAAATATAAAATAGTAAATATTGTTCCTTCTGATTGTTACAAACATGACATGCTTATATGGTGGTAAATGTTACCACAGTGTAAACTAATGTCAAAAGATATGTCACATGCTTTTTATAAAAAAAAAAAAAAAGATTTTAAACACAAACCTCAGTTTCTAAGATTTCTACTGAAAAACTATTTTCATTCCATAATCTACAGGAGATGCAAATGTCAAAACCAAGCATTCGTTGACAATCAGCAAATTAGAATATCATGAATCTACTAGAAACAAATGTTCAGAAAATCAGTGTGAGAAATTAGGAATGTCATGTACAGGGGAAGGAACGACTGCAAGCAGATGGTTTTACTTAATTTCAAATGATTATTGTGAACAGCAGAACAAAAAAGCATTTTTAAAAAGTTGTATGGTAACAAAATCTGGTCTTGATCATGTGGCCAGATGATAGTGTTTTTGGGACAGGATTCTTATTTTGTTCAAGCTAATATGCAATAAAATCCAAAATAAAAGTTAACTGGTGTAAGAAAAATACGTATTGTTGTGTGGTATGTTCATAATGCTATCTTTATGGCTTTGTAACAATATGAGGAGCTGTAGATGTGGGACTTGGCCCCTATTTTTGGCCCCACAGCTCTGTACTTTACACACCTGTTTCAACTCAAGAAGCATTTGGAAATTAGCTGGTGATGTAGGTATTTAAGAGAAGAAAAAAATCAGCAAGAAAACTCAAAATGCTGCACCGTATACAAAAATAAAGGCTAGTACCAAACAGCCCCTTTAAAAAGTAAACATCTTAAGCCTTTTCACTTGATCAGGGCATCTTCCTTTGAACATCTGATGATACTCATCTGGGTATGCAGTCATGATATTTAAACACGTGAAATATTAGCAGAAATGATAGACGATGCAGAGTTACACATTTCACAGTCACTCAATGACTTCTAGGCTCTGTGAAAGTTTTCAAATAAAACGTTTGATGACGGTCCAAGTTTGTCAAAAGATGTTAAAGCTGATAAAATATGAGATAAATGTGGACATCAGAACGCAAGGGAAAGGCCAGTCATCTAATTGGCTAATTAAAAGAATCATAATTTTCCCTAACCTCAGCATCTTTCCCTGTCAATCTAGTGGCAAAAATACAGCTTCCTGGTAATTAGCTAAAATACTAATGATTTGTTACAACTCTTTTTTCCTTGGTAAGACATCAGAGGCAAGACACTGCCAGTTATGGCACCTGAAGCATACCACAGAATTTGGAAATAGTCATATCATCAGATGTTAATCAAAGCTTTTTCCCCCTCTTGTGCACTTAACAAACAAATAATGGCCACAGAACGAGGGGTGGAGCTTTCTTTTCATTCAGATGCTGACAAAAGATTAGATAAAAATGACGACACATTCATTTCTTTCTATAAATGCCTGTGTACATGTTAAACTGCAACTAGGCTGTAAAACTCCAGAACATGTTCAGGTGATTTGACTTCCAGGCATTATGCATTATGTTGATAGGCACTGAACTTCAGAATGCTTTCTGGTAAACTTTATCCCACTTAAACATTTCAGGTAGTGAAATTAGTGGTTTCAACGAGTTTTCCAGTAGTACTGCAAGCAACTAGTTATAAAGCAAGTACAGCTTTAGTCAACATGTATTTTGTCCTGTACAACAACCATTAAGACGCAGATGAAAAGGTCACCAAGGTAACCCTGTTGACATCAATCAGGAAAAGATGGTAAACACAACTACGCAGCAGACTCCCAATATTGAGCTGTATTGAATTTTAGGACACAGAACTAAGAATAATACAGACCCCAGAGTGTCATGTTGTGCATAACATCAAATTATAGTCTGGGACTGGGAATTAAACTCTTCCTCCAAAATGGTGTCACATAAGGTTGTGTCCTTCAATAGCAGAAGCAGCAGGAAATACCGAGGTAGTTAGAAATTCCTGCTAAAGGACAGACACGCCGCAACCACAGAGTTAACCAGACATAATTTTATTCTTCTGCATAAATGACACTGCAAGAGCTGTGGGCTGATTATCAGGGCCTAGAATCTAAAAAACATTCCCTAGAAAACAGCACTTGTTGCAAGGAATGGCATAAAGTTAGGCCAAAAATTTGTTTGTGTCACATTTGCAAAACTTTTTTTTTGTCAGTATTTTGTCAGTCTGTTTCACTAATTGTTTTATTATTCATACTTTTTCTACAGTGTTCCTTGTTTCATTTCCCTTTACAATGTACATATTTCAAATTGATTACCCCCTACACCTTGTCACAAGACAAAGAATTTGGGCTTTAAGTCAAAACTTATTATTGGATTAGGGAATAAAAATAAAAATATCAGAATGATTTATAAAAAAATATATAAACCCAAGACCTGATTATTTTTTAAACTTTTTTTGGTTTTTATTTTCACAGGAATACATTATACTTTTCCAGTGCAGCTATTAAGAAGACACCTTATTTCACATGCTTTACTGACCAATAACATAAATCTCTTTCTGAAAAATAATGCCATAAAACAAATGCCAGCAGGCCAAGCTTTTCAGGAAACAGCAGGCAAAGAAAGAAAGAAAGAAAGAAAGAAAGAAAGAAAGAAAGAATGCTGCTTTAAGCTAAGCCCTGATTGTCCAAAAGTTAATCTGGACGTCTGCCAGTATTTGGAAATGTCTTCCTAATGGCAGATTTAAACAAAAGTAACTTCTCATCTTAATCGCAGCACATACCTGGGTGCTTGCCAACAGTACAGAGGTGTTATGGTATTTGGTTTTAACAGTAAATGTTAAGAAAAAAAAAAAAACACAACACAATTCCAGGAACAGTATACTTTTAAGACCCTGGTCTAAAAACAATAATCTGACTACTAACTTCTGTGAGGGTGAAATGGTGACAAGAACAGTAAGTAAACATTGATCACAGATGTTTACAGCCAAATGAGCAAGAGACATAATAACAGTCCACCAGTACACTGTGGACTGGTTCCAAGATCTGTGGTCAGCAGATTTTAAGTCTTTAGCCTTCGCCGTGGCTGTGTCTGACACCAATACTTAATGGGGAAACCACCAAATGTGCGTTATACGTAATGGCCTACTGCTTAAACAAAAAGCCTTGTTAGACGCGTTATATTTAAATGAGAGTCAGACTTGATCCGACTGAAAATGAAGAATGTTACCCTTCAGGACAGATAAACCAAAGCGTGTAGGCTTGTTCCCCTTCGTCCACAAGAGAATGAATGCTGCTTTAGGCAAACACTCTCAGGGAGGGAGGCTTTGATGTCTTTTTATGAAAGAGTGACAGGAAGTATTTATAATGGGTTGGCATTACGCAAATATGATGTAGGTTTGCAGTGCTTAAGGAAAAGGGTGAGTCACATCTTTCATATCTTTCAGCAAGCTCACTTTTCACACAGAACAGACAGCATTTGCTGAGAATAGATATCAAAAATCACCATGTTCTATTGTAGTCTGAGTCAGGGGACATAAAAAAGATATTGAAAAAAGCCTTAAACAAAACAATGACCAGCATTATATTATACCAATTGCCATATTAAAACCTATATTTTTAATATTTTTATATTCTTTTAAAAATTAATTATAATAATGTAGATACCTAGACATGGAACTTCACTAGTAAAAAAAATGATTGGGGACATTACATACCATCATGTAAAAAAAAAATTCCTCGCTAACCTTTGCCAAAAGAGAACATTAGCTACAGTCAACTACCCTTCTATTAGTTACGGTCAGCTGAACACAGGTCAATTGCTAAACATCTATTAGACTAGAGGCCCCATAAACAATTGAGTAACCAGGCTTACTTGTCTATCTTGCATGCATACTTATCAGCTCTGTTTTAGGCCTGCATTAAGCATTTGGAAATGCTACAGGCACAGAAGTCTACTTTCTGCTTAAAGGCCAAAGTTTCTTGGAACAATCATCTCATTAACAAGAAATTCAGGCAGTCTACATACAACACAAATTTCCTTTTAGGTACAACAAATGTTTGAGAAATACAACTCAGTGCTCAGTATCATTATTCTGAGCACTGAAACATTTTGGGGGGAAAAAACATGGCAAACACATTCAACTAACTGAAAACGGAGCACGACTAAGTCTAAAGAGCTTTTATTTTGATTAAAACAATCACAGCTCCATCAGTCTATCAGTGTCTCCTTCATATACTGGGTCTGTCTGGCCTGTTTCAACAAGACTGTATCTCTGTCTATCAGTGTCTCCTTCATAGACTGGCGTGTTTCAACAAGAGTGTATCTCAGATGCATTTACTGCGAAACATGAGTCACAGTGAGAAATAGGGTAGTGAAATAAAAAAAGGTTGTGTGCAAGACATTAAGAAGTGGACATTGTTCTTCTTACACAGTGCAGCCATTACGTACGCAACCTGGGACATACTACTTTAAAGGGAGGAAAAAGACTTAGCATAATTCACTCTACTCATCATTTGAGATACTTCGGAAAATATAAATGTATTAATCTTAGTGTAACATTGCAGGGCTGCACAACGCACTGTTTGATTGTTGTCATCTTGATCAATCAAGCACATCATGCTAACACTTTTTTGCTGCCCGTGCAAAAATCAAACCAGCCCGCTTCACTTTTCCATGACAAATCTCCCAGGATAGTCTGTCTGCTAACATCATTTACTCTGATTTAAGAATTCTTAATTAAAGCTAATTTAAGTGGGGTTCATGCTTAAATGTGTATTTTCGAGGTCTTATTTGATTCTATGTAGTTGCATTCCTCACAAAACGACCAGAAGCAATCAACAAAAATGACTTATTTCCAAAAAAAAAATATTCAAAATGTGGAAAATAAAAAATTCTGTACTGCACAATATATATGTTAAAGAAAACTATTGCAATTTCTATTGATTCCAATATTGTGGAGCCATAAAAATTATCAGTAGCCTCTTCCGTTTGTTTAACTAATTCTACTAAACACCGGTAATGCACTTGTGAAACAACAGAAAAACAACTTTGACCTGTAATCATAAGAGACTAATATTTACATTACAAACCCCTAATCTGAATCTTTACTCACAGCTCACCTTTGCCACAAGCCATCAGCCTCGTAGCTTTAGGCCCCATTAAGCATCCTGTCTGTTCTATTATTCTAAAAGACCCTTTTTGTTGTTTGCCTCAAAATAATAGTTTTTTATCATTGATTGCCACGTATAACTATTTTCTACACAGTGGCCTTTAGTCTAAACGGGAGCTCGGGTGCCATTTTTTGGTCAAGAAAAGGCCCAAACAAATCAGACCATTAATTGAATAGATACATAACATCATCATATAACAAGGTTAAAATGATCATTTTTGCAAGCAATTATAGGATAAGAGGTGCATTAGTCCTTCACAAAGCGTCACATGAGATGACAAAACGAATTTTAGCAAACAAAGAGAACGACGGTGGATTACGCAAAGAGGCTTTAAACATCCAACCCCCAAAACCCTCCACGTTATTTTGGGTTTAGAACCCGGGGCTATTAAACACTGGAGATAAAGATGAGGACGAGGAGGAAAGGGATGGATGGATGGGGGTCGTTAGTGTGTCGAGCTCTTACCGTGGCCGAGGCGAGACTGCTGTCGGTCAGGGTGAGATGGTGAGGCTCCCATCTGCGCAGAAATTTCGACGTGAGGATTTTGCTGAGGAACGTTCGCGGGTGTTTGACCACGCACACCTGGATGTCGCCTTCGTGAAGCAGCTTGTAGCGCATTCCTCCGCCGCCGCCGCTGCCGCAGTGGAGAAGGGTTCTTCGGCACGGCCCCGCTCCCACCTTAGTAGTATTATTATTATTCCCCTCCGACATCTCGCCCAGCAAAGGCTTGCTCTCCTCGGACGGATAAAACTGGTTGTTGTGCAGCTCGCTGCCCCCGCCGCTGCCGTTAAAATCCATGTTGGAGACGTTCAGCGCTGCCGAAGGAACGCCGTCGCTATTTCGCGAGCAATATTTGACAATTTCGAGGCCAGGAAAACGCTCGCCTCACAATTCGAGCTCAATCGTTTTAACCGCGACGAGGGCGTGAAATAAACGCGGGTGAGCGGCGACGAGAAAAGAAGCCATCAAATAATCCGTAACGTTGTCAAAACCAACTAAAAAACCGCGATATGGCGAGCAGTCCGACTGTTCTTTTTTTAATCGCTATTCCCCGTGAAATGTCTTTCCTTCTCGCTTCGTTCCCACCGCCAAACGAGCTATTCAGTATGTTCGGGCCATTGCCATATCCATTCTGTCACTCTCCACGACAGCATATTCCGCTCGGCTATTCCGACATAAACACCTTTATGTCCGTGCAGTAAGATAGAATCCGAAAGCGACAGGTTTCTCCGTGTTTTTGTTCTTTAAATGCTAGTAGACATGGTTCCCTTTTCGGTCTTTTTTTTTCTCTCTCTATCTTCGTGGAGGGACCGAGGCTGCGTCCATAATCGCACACTAATGTACTAGGTAGTACGTACGAATAGAAGGCATACTGAAAGCGGCGCGGTATGTCGACGTGCCATTTTAGTACGCGAGTATGTGGATTAGGACGCGACCCGAGGACGCGTCTGATTGGTCCGGATTCGGTCACGTGTTTCCGAAGTGACGTCAATAGGGAGGCAAACGGATGCGCTGTGCGTCTCTACACGCCTGTCTGCCTGATAGGGAGAGAAGCCTTACATTTCCTCTTACACAAAATGGAGAAAGAGACGCACGATTTGCGATAATAACGTACTTTAAGTGGCTTGATTTTCTCAGTTCAACTCTGATCAAAGTGTTCAGTACCGACTAACGCTAGTTTTGGCCTTTGTTAAGGTCTTAATGCGTGCCACATAAATAATATTTAGTCTGGATTTGCAGGCCGTCCAGCAACCATAAACTAGAGCTTAGACTGATCTCTGCTCCTGTTGTTGTCGGTTAAATGCAAATATACCTTAAGCCACAAGTGTGCATGTAGTTGTTTTGTATACCATAAGCCATTATAATACAGTGGTTCATAAATGTTTCACAAATGTTCAAACACCAGTGTGTGTGTGTGTGTGTGTGTATATATATATATATATATATATATATATATATATATATATATATATATATATATATAGCGAAATATTGTTCCGTTAATTATTACCCAACTCGTTCCGACTTGGATTTCAACATTCTTTCACTCCCCCAAACTATACAGGATTTCACAGGAAGCCAGCATAAGGCATTCCACACCATAATCAAAACAGTCATCTATTAATTTCTAAAATGAAGCAACATTTTGTGTCTCTTTGGACGAGTAACTGCCTTTGCCTTAGTCAGGACATGCTACTGTACATTGCTTAAAATGGAACTTATTTAGAATTTTGTACATAATCCATTATATATATACAACAGTCTACAATCTCTGTACAAAATGATATTCCCTTTATCAACTAGTAAAAGGTCAACAAAACTCTCTTCGAACTAAATTCACCGGTATCAGACTCAGAAGCATTGTTTCGTTTTGTTTTGTGTTGACACTTTTCACCCTTTGACACCACATTTTCTTCAAGACTTCTTGTTTATCTCAATCATCATAAACCTTCATCAGAGTTACCTACGTTTATATCCACTCACATTTTTAGAGGCTGGCAGTAAAAGGTCAACAAAACTCTTCGAACAAAATTCACCGGTATCAGACTCAGAAGCATTGTTTCGTTTTGTTTTGTGTTGACACTTTTCACCCTTTGACACCACATTTTCTTCAAGACTTCTTGTTTATCTCAATCATCATAAACCTTCATCAGAGTTACCTACGTTTATATCCACTCACATTTTTAGAGGCTGGCACTAAAGAGAATGTTATTTTAATGTTACATGCTGTTTTTGAAGTCATTACTTCCAATGACATCATTAGTTTGAACAGAGATGCTCGCTTGATTAGCACCCCTGAGAAAGAGGTTCATCACAGAGCACATCATCCCCTCTCCTGTTGACAGTCTTTTCCATGAGCGGTTGCTGGGACAGAGCAACTTTGCGTCCCGACTGGGTATGTTTAGTCCCTCTGAGAGACAGCGAAAGAAAAAGCAATCTCAAACTACGTGGCACCCCGTACCTCCTGATCAACATCTGACAAAAGAAATGAATCAGATGGGCCAGATCATGTGAAGTAATACTGTTACCGTGACTTAACGTGCAGTCACATGGCCAAATGTGGCACAGGAAGCAGACCACAGGAAGCCTCGTCATGGGTGTGAAGAGACATGAAAGGTGAGCGTGAGGCAAGTTTAGGTTTTGGGTCACGCACTGACAAAACAAGAATTTGTACCTCTAATAAGATTTGCAATCTCTCTACTTGGAAGGAAAGATTTTTCAACTGCCTCTTTTTTTTAAACCACCCAAAATATTTGAACTTTTTCAGCTTTACCACTGAATTGCAGCACTTTTGGTCTGTTTTTTTTTTCTTTCTTTTGCAACACCAAGTCACAAGCCACAAATGGAAACACATGCTACAAGATTTGAAAGTGAAACAAGCATCTGTTTTGGTTTGCCCTGATGATGGAACGTTTAAAGAAAGCCTTTCTTATATGCACCTATTTATTATATGTAGACAGTTTTTAGCATGACGTCTGTCGGCTAAATGACAAGTTTAAATGCCAGGCCGTTTACAGGAGTCTTTGTGCTGTGTTTAGTCTTTGCTGGTTTATGGAATGGTACACAAAAATAATCACTATGGGCCTGTTCCTGTTAACTCTGTTGTCTGGTTATATATTTTTGAAAAGAGATTATACATTCCTTTTTCATGTATTTATGACACATTATTTATTTTAATGAATCAACTGACACATTGAGCGTCTTCAAAGAATACATTTATAGGCTGTCTTTTAACCAAACAATCACATGATTTAAATACAATATTTAAACATTACACACAAAAAAAGCAGAAATAAACTCTGGGCATAAACTGCATATAGGGTAGCGTGCTCAGTGGGATTAGATTTGGCCTCTGGACACAAACTTGCCTCTCCTAACTGTATTATTCACAGGCTGCTTTGGTCACAAAGGATCTAATTCCCAAGTACCTAATATGGTTCACGAGAGGCCAGTTTTTTCCTCTCTGATCTTCAGCAGGACATCTGCGTCCAGTGTCAGAAGTTGTCTCTTTTGATGAGACGGAATCCGTTTAAATGAATTAACCCTGAATATCTGTTGTAACCCATTTGTAATAATCCCACCTTTGCCTGTACATTTTTTCCCTTTAAAAATGAGCACATACAAATGAGTGCTTTTTGTGTAACAAGAGAAAGAGTCAACAGTTATTTAAGAATGGATCTTTTTAATGACCTCTACTGCCTACATAACAAAGCACATAATTAGTCCATTAATTTTTTTTAATCACTAAACAGACAAAAGGTGACAAATGAACAAAGGAGAACATTTTACGGTGACCGAACTCACTTCCTCAGGAGTTCTAAATGTGTTTGCCTTTTTTATCCTATGCACATTTTGTTATGGTACTTAAGGAATGCTCCATTCTTTTTTGGTATATATTCCCTTTAACTACTTTTCATAAGATCATAAAATTTATCACCTGATCATGGCAGAGTCATCTGGCATGCCTGTGTTCAGGTAGAATAATTAAATGTTGGTTTCAGTGGAATCCTGCAATTCATCATCGTCAAGGTGCTTGGCTAGGTGTGAGAGTATGACCGCGACTCTAGGGCCCTCAGTGTACTGTAAACAATGGCACATGAAGGAATGTGGAGTGTGTTGATAGTTATCATGTGTTTGCACATGAACGAGCATGTTTAAGAGCTGGGTGTGAGTTGTGTCGTCATCAAGGTACCAGACAAGACGGAAATGCCAAAACCTTACGGTTACATCAACAGTCTCTAGATAAATCACATGTAATTTTGGCCACTTCTAAACTATATTGGAAGCATTACAAAAGTACTAATATGTACAGAATTTAGCGGTTATATGCTACACACTATTAAGGCCACAGTGTTGGAAAATCAAAGGTGCTTAGCACACAGATACCTGAGTGAAATAATATGTGATCGAAGTGGTAAAAAATTGTTGCTATTCTTTCAGAACAATGATATACAGAAATCAATGTTGTGATGCCTTAATGGACTTGAATTCATGTTTTTTAAGACTTGGTGTAGTAAATTCTAAGAGTGTAACAACTCACTGATGCTCTAAATCCCAAATAATATTCAACTATGAAACTACAGGGTGAATCCAAAAGTGGATCTTGATAATTTGTCCATAACTTTTGCAAATGTTCTTAAATGATTAACACTCTTTTACTGTTATATTGCCCTCCACACTTTAAACATGTAGCTGTAAAACCTTGTGAAATGACAACCATCACAAATAACATTTTCATATTAACAATACATTACAACACTGTGTAATAAAATGTAAATTTAGGACCAAATACAACAATTATCTGTTTTACATGTACGGTTTTGCATGGACTGCATGCAAACAGGCACAAAGTTGCAAACGTCACTGATCAAATGTGACGGCAGTAAGGCTTTGTCCCAGAGAAGTTTAATCAAAATTTGGTTTTTGCAAGGTATTGTGGCTAAACGTTTAAGGTGTGGTTAGGAGGATGATAATGGTGCAAATTTGACTCTGGAATTTTTGACTTGAAGTGTAATATAAATGCAAGTCAGCTCAAAGTAACACTGCTAAAACTCTATTGCAACCAAGCAACATGTAGTGTAGTTACGATCTTTAGAGTATTAGGATATCAGTACCTGTGTAAATAAACCTAAAGCTTAGTTTTAATGCACATATGATATACAGATGAACGCAGTGTGTGTGTGTGTGTGCACTTTTGTAGTGAATTTGTGATGCATAGGCCTTCGATTAGAATGGACAGCAGCAGCTGTGATGTGCAAAGAACAAACAGTGTCACCAGATGCCAAAACCATCTATGGTGAGTGTGACGCCAGTTCAAAAGATTAAAAAAAAACCCCAGTGATTAAAAAGTGAGACTAAAAATGAAGATCATAACACCAGCTACGCAGATAAGCATACTTTATCACTACTAGGGGTAGGCCAATTATTGGTGCTGATATGTAGTATTTTCATGGTTATTGGTGTCAGTCATTTTTTAAAACAATATTTTTTTTTATCAAGTATCCCTCTTATTCTGCAGCACAGACAATACAAGACAATCTAGTGCTGCTAAATTGGGACTACTGAGGGAAAATAACAAAGTACCTTTAACATGTTTTATTAGTTTATAAAACTTGTGGGAGCCATTTAATTAATTTATTTATTCATGTTTTGTTTACTTCCTTGTTTAACATTATTAAAAATTGGCTGGAAGCTCCCTGCACTTTTTGTGTAAAAAATATTATGCTAAGTTCTCAGAATTCAATATAAGCTAAATGAATTTAAGTTTTGTGTTGGAATGTTTGTTATTCTAAACGCTGATTTTTAATTTCACTGGAAACACGTACTGGTTTAAAATATCGGGTATCACTATGCTTGATCAGTAATAATTTAAAAATGTATAGGTCAACCCTTAATCACCATCTTTCCAAAGTTCCATTTTAGAGAATTAATGTGATCTGGAATTTGCCTGGTGAGGTACAGAATATAGTACTGCATAATGTAAATGCAAAAATTCAACAGGGTTGCCGAGAATTTCCTGCATATATCCATAACATTTTCTACACCTAATGCAGTGTTTAATACTATACAGAATCAGGGCACTTTATCCCGACAGTTCAACCTTGTTCCCAATGTCAGACAAATCATTAGACACAAAAAGGAAAAAAACTGCTCGGTCCACAGATGCCTTCCGCCAGTGTGCATTTCTCAAATAACTGTTAGGTTTTTATAGTCCACTCTATACTGTGTACATATTGTCTGAAACTCATGTATAAAAATTCGGTAAACACTCTGTAAACTGTTAACTTCTAACTTTCAGCTGATAATCCTAAAACATCCTATCAATATGTCAGCAAAATTCTGTCGAACCGACAATGTCATAACTGTCGTAAACCAAACCCTGACTCCTCTTTGGCCCAAATTCTTAACTAATCCCATCAATGAACTATCATAAATATATTGTGTTAGTGCTGACTTAATGAAAACAGCCACAGCAAGCAACAACCTACGGCTCACTCCCAAATAAAACCAAAACACAGCAGCTTACAAAGCAGTGAGTTTTGCTACCGTATATCAAAAACGATGACACTCAAATCCCTTACAGTAAAAAAAAGAAAGAAATTAAAGCAGGCATCTACAAACATTCCCTTAAAAAGGCATCGGACAGAGTAAACAAAAGAGGCCCCAAACGTCCCCCACTCAAGTATTCTTGCCTAACGTCTACTTTCAGGCGCAGCTACAGTGTCTCGCCGGCCCCACATGGGCTGGGGGTGGTGGGCAGAAGCAAAGTGGATGGGGCACATGAGGTTAAACGGACGGCACTCGGATTCGGAACAGGCCCTGCGTGAGCTGCAGCCGGAATAGCTTACAGTTGGCAATGCGCAGGGCAGCGCAGGCCGTCTTACACAGGTCGGAGGTGCGCAGGGGTCTGGTGGGGTGCCAGGTGCCCGTACTGCGGCGGAACTCGCGCACATAGTCGAAATTGGCCCCTGGTGTGGAAAAAACCCCCACAATTTTGTTACAAATAATTTATACAATAAATAATATTTATTAATATAGTTTATTAATATAATATAATAAACTGAAATTGCTTGGATAAATCTGTTATTTTGGAAGAAAGTCATTTAAATGTTTTTCATTTCTTTTTATGTATAATAGTGTAAAATGGATTGAGTGTTTGCTCTGAAGGTATCGTTACTTTTAGGTACTTTGCAGTTTCGTTGTATATGGCATAACAACACTGAAAAAAACTTATAATGTGCAGAAAAAGCCAGAAATCACAACCATTTGCTTTTTTTTTAAACACACAAAAAACGTGTTAATGAAAGCGTAAAAAGCTGGGCAGAGGTGGCTGAAACCCTATGTTGGTGACCATAAAATTTACATTTTGAAACAGATCTAAAAGCACTCACACCCCTTAACCCAAAGTTGCGACTGCCTCTCTGAAAATGAAAGCAGCGCTGAAAAATGAGTGTCGAATAAATGTGACCCTCCACGGCAAAACCAGTCGCTTGTTGCAACGGAGGTTTCCGAGAAAAACGAGCGTTTATGTTGCGGGGGGTAAAATGTTGGATTTTTTGTTTTTAGTGTTTTGAAACAGTGGAAGGTCGATACTGTACTGTTGTGAATACATTTCGCTGAAAAACTTACCCTTTCCATCCTAAAAACGTGACTTTCTTGAGGTGAGGAATTCAATTCCAGCAGAATGTTAAAAGTTTCTGTTTTGACCGCTCTACTTCAATATTTACGGTAAATCCACTCCTTGACTAGCGTGAAGATATTTCTCCGGAATCCATCTTCGTCTCCCGAGTTCAGTTAACCTAACGCAGGTAGGCTATCCGTGTGGCTGTGAATGCAGCGTAGGCTACCGTAAATACAAACGTAGCCGCGACCGCACCAAGCGTCTGTGAGTGCTACGGCGATAGTCAACTTCAAAGGCAGATTTCTCCGTTTCTCACTTGGCGTGACAGGAGAAACCCGACTCCTTTGAATGTTGATATGCCGAATGCCGATTCATTCGATATAGGTAGCGTTTTGAAGCTTGATTTATGCCCTTTCATGAAAACATAATAACTCAATTTTGAAAATTTGCGACAAGCGACTGGTTTTGCCGTGGAGGGTCACAAATGCCTTAAATGTAAATGAAATCCCAGTCAAACATTACATTCAACAAAAGTTGGTGTAAACTGAAACAGCTCAGTTGAGATAAAAGCTGAGTGTTAACTCATCTGTATCATTGGTCAAGCCCATCTTGCAAAATAAAATCACATTGCGAAAGGCAAATGACTGACCTGTGTCAAGCTCGCCCACCACATATATGCTGGCTCCAATCGGCACAGCTCCATACACAAAGGAGGAGGTGGTGTGTATGCACAGGTTCTGGTCATCGAGGTACACCCATCTGCAGCAGATTAACAAAAACAGCATTGATTAGACACCATACATATTGCTCAGCAATGGTATATTGATACCTCGATCTACATCAATACACCCATCAATGAGCCCATTGCACTGATCGCAGATGAAAACATAAAAATATCAACCAGACATTATATATATTGTAACATCACAAATTTTATTATAAAAAGAATTAAACTCGTATCGTAGCAGACTTTATGATATTGGCAGACAATGACTCATTGTCCATTGAATCGTCCAATATCATACTTACACCCCTATAAATTATAACTGTGGTGTTTCCCCAAGGTTTACAGCTTTGGGTGGGGCGAGGGCAAGGGCGGGGGCGGGGTTGTGGGGTTAGTGTTAAACAGACACCAACACAAACACTTAAAGGAATCATGGTGTTCATGGTGTGCTCATCTGTGTGTGTGTGTGTGTGTGTGTGTGTATGCGGACACATCGGGGCATGCGTGTGCTACAGACACAGAGGAGAATTGTAAACGCGTGACCATGTAGAGACAGTAATGACATGCCGTTGCGTAAAGAAGTTGAATGACATAAGGCTGTTTAGTTTGTTTAACAAAAAGACAAAGTATAGACCTCCTGTATAGGAAAGGTAACCTTAAATGACCTCTGTTGTGATCTGATGGTGTATAGAAAATTAAATAAGATTAACTTGACCTTGAGGGAGCGGGTTACCCTACCATTACGACACCCCGCTAATATACTGGTAGGGGAAACACTGTACTGTATGTAGTAAATGGTGGTCTTTTTGTGAATGGCACCCTGAAAAGTTTTTTCCCTTCACCTTTTCAGTTCGTCATGAAAGAATTCCGATTTGCAGATGGTCATCTGTATGGACTCAGGGTTGTCTGCATCCCTGCTCCTCACTCCTCCAAACACATAGAGCTCCTGCCCTACTCCACACGCCACAGCTCCAAACCTGAGAGCAGCAAACACAAATAAAATGTTACACACAATGTTGTGCATGCAAGCACACAATCAATAACATGCAGAGAAGCTTTACAGAAGCTCAGACATTTTCAGAAAACAATAACAATAACAGCATTCTTGCTGGAAACACCATCAGCAAAAACAGCAGAATTTCCCATTTTAGTCATTACTTCTCCAAACGCCAGTTTCCATCTCTGCCATGTCTACTTCACTTTCGGTATCAAGTGTGAGAGAGTTTTCATTGAAGCTTCTTATACCTCCTCTCCTTTAGAGGGCAGATTGTGGTCCAATGCTGAGTTTTGGGGTCGTAACATTCCACCGAGTCATAAATTTTCCCATAAGATCCTCCTCCCATGACGTAGAGTTTCTTTTTCATGGTAGCACAGCAACTAAACTAGAGATTGGAAAGGTATACATTAGTCTGATAAGACTGAATGTCACACTTAAACGGGCAACATGGCTTTTTCTTTTCGTCTCTCACCTTTCGGACACTGGTCATACTGGTCTGAGTTGTCCAAGTATTAATGTGTGGATCGAACACTTCCATTGTGAGGAGAACTTCAGTGTCCTCATTTTCTCCACCAAGCACATAGATCATCCCATCCAGCTCAGCAATGCCAAAATGCTGCCTGGCCTAAACGTCCAAAAAACAACATCTAGTAAAACGCTGACACCTGGTGTGCGATGAGGGGAACTCTCACCAAAACACACAAAACCCTGGCATACAAGTAAATGCAATTTGGTGAAGATTTATTAGACAAGGTAAAGCTGTGTAGCATGGTTGTGTTAAGGTGGATTCAAACTATAATCACTATCTTAATTCAAATAGTGTCAGTTCTGACATTTAATAATCAGTGCAACATCAGACAGCCATGTTGTTCGAACACGTTGCTGAAAAGGTTGGACGCACTGCCCCTGGTGGAGGTAATGGAATTATTATCCAATAAACAGGAAGAGGCTGCTTCATGTAATGAAGACGGAGTGAATGATCTTTTACTGAAGGACAGTCTGTTTGTTTGCTATCAGGGAGTTGCTGATTTGTATGTGATTATAGTGTAAAAACGATATTAATACCTGTTTCATAGGTGGAATTGGGGTCCAGGTGTTTGTCTCGGGGTCATATTTCTCTCCAGTGTTCAGGACAGTTTTGCTCTCGTTCATCCCCCCGATGGCAAAAAGGCAACCATCTGATTGGGACACATAAAGAACAATAATTATGAGCCATTTGTGTTCTTGTACTATGCTATATTGCTGATTATTTTTTTTAAATATTAGAAGCAACACTTATCAGCCATATCCACACGTCTAATATGAGTAGGACTGCAGTGCATTGTGTGTTCTGACACCTTCCCATTTCCAATCTGAGCTACAGTAACTCTTCTACTGAACTGGACAACACAAGTGACCTTCACTCCACATGTGCATCAATAAGCCTCGATTGCCCATCAACCTGTCAGAGGTTCACCAGTTTTCCTTCGACTGACCACTTTTAGTAGCTCCTGACCACTGCAGAGTGGAAACATGCCACGAGAGCAGCTGTTTTGGAGATGGTCTGGCCCAGTCGTCATCATAATTTATCGCTTGTCATTGTGGCTCAAATCTTTACGCTTGGCCATTTTTTCCTCCTTTCACCAGGATAAAATCAAGAGGTCATGGGTTCGAATCCTACCTGCAGCACTACCATCATTGCGTCCCTGAGCAAGACCCTTAACCCCAAGTTGTTCCAGGGAGACTGTACCTGAAATTAGGAATAATGGAAGTCTCTCTGGATACTGAGCACATATCAAATGTGTGTACGTCTCTGCGGCTTTGTTAGTTAACGTGTACTAGAATATCTATCAATGTTCCTCTAAAGTTAGGGAGTTGGCGCTATCAATGGAATGTTGCTGGTTCGAACGCTGGACCGGTAAAGGTACCACTGAGGTACTCTCAAACAAATTACTGTCCCCAAGCACTGCTCAGGAGCTAGGTACTACCCCCAAGCTCTGCTCCCTAGGCGCTGCTCTAAAGCCGTTATGAAAGGTGTGTTCATAATGACAAATAATCGATTACCTAAATTGACTATGTGGAAAATATTACTAGACTCTAATATTAAATTGGCTTTTGAGTTTATGCCCAAACCCATAGTTTAGTCAGCAAGATCCCCAAACTGGACATGGCTAGACATGTTAAAAGCATCAGAGGTGTGTCTGCCTCTGACTGTGCATGTGTCAATGTGTGTGTGAACAAGAGAGAGGGAGTGGGGAATGATTAAGGGAAAGCTAGAAAGAAGAGGATGAAAAAATGAAGGGATTAAGCTGATTCCATTCTCAAAACTAACAGCACTTATTGCGAAAAAAATCAGGGATGTGTTTGCAATTTATCGATATAGACCGCTTTGGTGTACAGCATACTGACCAGCGGTCACAACTCCATGACCGATTCGACCCTCGTTCATGGGCTGCAGTTCGATCCACATCTGCCTGTTCGGGTCGTAGAGGGGGCACATGCACCGTGTGGCTGCAGTGGGCTTCTTTATGCTGAATGCGCAGCAAAGCAGAAAACACAATCAATACAAACACACCTAGAGCTGATAGGCACAAACCAGTGTTGGGCAAACTGCTTTTTTAACTGTGGCTTTTCAAGCTACAAGCTACAGAGACAAAGTAGCTAACTACATCCAAGCCTTTTCACAGCCCAGATTCTTGCTTCCATCTTCGACAAGGTGAGTTCCCTCTTCCGATTCCATCTCACAGCTGCCAAATGCGCACCATGATGCAAGGGGTGTCAAAATGAGGTGCCTAACAGATGCCACTTCTGATGATTCAACAACAATCAGAAACACCTAAAAAGCCACAACATTTTAAAAGTAGCTTCGCTAATGAAAACAGTAGTTAAGATAGTAGCGTCGCTACTTGTAGTCAGCTACTCCCCAACACTGCCAACACCGAGATGTAAATATTTGTTACAATCTGTCAAATTTGTCATCGACCGCTTTGGATGCTTGTGACCTGCTGGAATACTCACGTCCTCTCCTCACCCCCCACAACAACAATGCACTCCGAGTAGCCGCGGGGCTTGAAGGCGGCCAGCATGGCCTCGCCCTGCTGCGCTGCCCCTCCCAGAGGCTCCATGCAGCACTGCCCGATCACTTCCCTCATCAGCGGGTCGCCCAGCATCTGCTCCTGCAGGTAGCTCTGGTCCAGGCCCTTCACCCACACGGCAGACATCACCTCCTTCATGTGCACCTGCGGCAAGAAGCAGCGGGCAGGAAAGTTTATATGTGCATATAGTACAAAGTGCTTGTAAATTATTGTTAATAGTTATTTAAATGTCTTTATTTACATTTGAAGTCTTATTTTAGGTTTTCTTTCTGTTTAAGACTACTTGCACTTTAATTTGTACAATTTAATTAAATTACTTAATTGTATTGTGATATATATGTACCATTTGATTAAGCTATTAAAATATATCTTTAATGGGTCATTATTTTGCTACAGGTGCTTATGTAGCGTTAAGTTAAAGCAGAGTGGCATTCACTGCATTCCACACCCACAGAAAGCAGAGATGAAGGAAATAATAACTGAATAAATTAAAATATAACTGACAGATAAGTCAACTACCAAAACAGTAATTTGTTGCAGACCTAACATCTCTCCCTATACAGTGTAAATTCTTTGGATAATAATTCCTGACCAATTCCGCCCATACAATAGCCTCAAAAATACCCCAAAATCAGAACAACTAATATTCTTGCATTTAAATTCAGTTACCAAAAGTTCCTTTTAATTTATAAAAGCACAACTGCTAATTAAACTGCAGTTTTGAATGCTGTTTTTAAAAAATGACTGATAACCTTAAAAATGTTCAATATCAGTCGACCCCAACTCTAAATGTACTATATACATTTGAAGACTAGGGCTTGGCAGTGCAAAATATAAACTATAGAAGACAAGTACAATAACTTCTCTAAATTAACGTTAATTAGTAAACTAACTTTGCTTTTGTTATAGACGTCAAAAAAGCAAGAGACCCAATATTGGACTAAAGACCTCGATCTAAACCCGTGACCCATGCTGCTGTTACACTGCTGAAATTCCAAGCATTCCCAGCTCACCCGCCGGGCATCAATGTCGTGAGCGAGCCAGCGCACCACCGCCTCCAGGACATGCCTCTCGTTGCCCACATTGAGTTTCTCCATGGCCAGAAGCTCGCACAGCCGATCCGGCGGCAGCTCATGGAACTCCTCGGTCTGCACCACATCGCGGAAGTGCGTCTGCAGAAACTCGGTGGCCACGTGGTGGACATGGTGCAGGCAGTAGTGCAGCGAAAATAGCCGGATACCGATGCAGTTCTCCGCCGTTATGCAGCTCTCTAGGAACTGGCAGCACAGCTGCTTGAGGTCGGTAAGCAGCAGCAGGTCAGCGGCCTGCACCACAAACTGGATGGTGTCCTCGCTCAACAGGATCTACAGGCAGAGGGTCAAAGTTTCATTGTCATTTGTGAAAGTATCAGCATGTGAACATACATGCTTAGAATTTTGAAAAAAAAAAACAATCATATTAAGGCTTGAACAGGACAGAACTTTTAAGACCAAATATTCTTGGCTAATAGGGGTCGACCAATACATTTTCTCAGGTGCTAATTATTACCAATTATTATTACAATTTTTTTTCTCCCCAGAAACTAATCAGAAAAAAACTAATTAATTCAAACACAAAATTGTGCTTTCACCAGTGGAGTTACAGAGTGAACTCTAGTGAACAGTCATAACTTAGTTAAGGGATCCAGGAACCTTTTAAATTGTTGTAAACGCAGATTCCAACTTATCTGTAATTAGCTTATATCAGTCTTAAATATTTGCACCTATTTACCCGACTGGTTTTAATTCACATTAGTCCCATGCAAGTAATCACCTCTCCGCTGAATATGTAGTCCAAGATCTGCTTCATGATAGGGACCGAGATGCCCTGCAACTCGATTTTATATACAGATCCATCTCCTTTGGGTGGGTTGTAATTTAGCTTGGTCCTTTGAACAAATAAAAATGTAGAGAAAAACAAGCTGATGAAGCAGATTACTCCTCGTTGCTTAAGAAGAGAACAAAGAAATTTATTGGCAACTAGAAACCGTAATATTTGTTATATTATAGAAGTCACTCAGATAACTTTTTTAGTTCCTCATGTTACACTGTTTATAATGCATACACAAAAGCAGTGGCAGCATTTATGGCATCCATATTGTCATCAAAAACATCTTGCTGCGACTGTGAACACTGTTCACAATTATACTCATAGGCTACTACACAGACTTGCAAAAAATGTTTATATGCGTGGAATGGAATTCAGTAAAATGTTAAAGGTAAAAGTGTGACTCTGACTGATGATTCAAATGAGGGTGGTGGCTTCTCGCCTCTGGACCAAGAGGTTGTGGGTTTGAATCTTACCACCAGAACTACCATCATTGGGTACTGTGAGAAAGACCCTTAACTCCAAGTTGCTCTCAGGGCAACTAGGTTGGGAAATTAGGTTATGGAAGTCACTCTGCATAATTGCATCTGCTAAATGCTGTAAAACATACATTTAAATAAGCGCTGATTTTACCTTAAAGTAGATTTGAGTTTAATAAACTAAAAAAACAGGTTCTTCCTTGAACACTGAAAAACATCAGACAAGTTAAAAATGAGACATGATAAAGGCTGCTAATATATATTTCTACTAATTATAGTTATAGATTATAGTTGTTAAACTCTGAGCTACTGATAAATGTTAAGCCATGGTAGGGAACTGGCTAACCACGAGAAAAGTAATGGCACAGCTCTCCTTAATGGAGACGCCCCTTATGGCCAAAACAAGGAATAACGCCTTAACACGGCACCTGCTTGTGCTGATATTTGCATTTGGGCTATTGACAAGAAACACTGCATGTCTTCTCAATGAACTGAAAATGTTAAGTCAATAAGTGTCTTTTCAACAAAAAATGTGCAAAAAGACACAAAAAGAGAGAAGAAGAAGAAAAAACAAAGAGCACAAGCTGACCGCAGCAAACACAATTACATGGGCAGTTTCCCTGGAACAACTTGGGGTTAAGGGCCTTGCTCAGGGGCACAATGGTGGAGTTTTGGAGCTATGACTGGAAGCTGGAAGTAAACCTACGACCTCTTGGTGACTAGGCATGCACCAAAAGTTCGTAACCCTTGTATCACCCTTGTTTTCTACACACTGTGTTAACAACTAATGTGTTTTGGTTCTCATAGAAGGTTGTAAGGTGCATTCTGCCGCAACACTAAGACAACGTTAAGACCACAGACTTGATTTGTGAGGAATAAGAAAATAATTTTTAAAAGTTTTCACAGTCATGGAGAAGTGTCTAGTCACACCCTTATTGCTACATAACTAGGCTTTACTGTCAGCATGCCTGAGGCGTGACGAGCTCCACTTTTTCCCACCATGACAGCTTAAGAAACGCATTAAAACCCATCACAGATTAATTAAGTTTTTTTTAAAAAAAATTACCTTATATACGGGCTGGCAGCTGCCAGAATGTTCTTCTGAACCGGAATCTCTTCTCCTTCCAGGACCAAGACGGCGTCCTGAAAGCTGCCCTCTTGTCTGAAGGAGCGCAGGGATCGTAACAGCTTCTTGGCGTGCTGTGGGTCTGATACAACTGATCCCACATCAGCTCCACTAGCACCGGACTCAGACATAATGCGTGGAAATCTACGGAAAAATTTAACTGCTACGCTGAATTGGGTACTTCAAACAAAAACGAGGGCTAGCTAACAAATCCGACGACACATGGCCTCAGCTGTCACCTATGTTTACAAACTGAAATATGCTAGTAATAGAAATAAAGCTGTGCAGAGCTAGCTTCTTCTGGGTTCTAACTTCATGCCTGTGCAGCTTGTGTATTGTTCATGTTGGGCTGCGATTCTGTGTTCGGACGGACGGACGGACGCGACTGCGACTGCGCGAATACAGCAACCAGCCGGTTGTGGTTACGTTCCAAACCGAGCACTGACACCCTAAGTAGTGCGAAGCCCAAATAACGTGGCTGCGTTCTGCCGCGACAAAACATGGCAAGACGTTTTAGACGTTTAAAGGTCTTACATAAAATGCAGTGGTAAACAGCGGTATGTATTTGGATAAACAACTAATCAAGTCAGTTTACTTTATTGTCACATGTTGTCAGTACACAGGTACATTGCATTAGAGTGAAATACTTTTGTATAAAATCTCTCGGGGCAGCAATAGCATAATGGCGTAAAAGACATTTAACACAAAATAAATAACATTAACAAATATACATATGTGCAAAATATGCACATTTAACTAATGTCATGGTTATTTTATAAAGTTGATGTCATTGGCATTTGCGGACACAAAAGAACCGCGGCATTTCTAGAACACTTAATATGAAAGGGATAGTTTTTTGGGACTAGATAGTTGTGCATCGAACAATCTGCAATGTCAAGCTAAATTAAACACGTCATAGTAGTCAAAAGTCTGTTTAATGTCATATCATAATGTCATATCATAAATGTCATATAAATACTCTGTATTTATTGGATAAAGTTCAAAGATGAACGGACGGGTGCATGTTTTCGTATTTTGTAATTTTTTTTTGGATTTTAACAAGTATGCACTCCCCAACAAAATCGCTCTAATCATTCTATGATTAACTCCTTCCAAATGGATGTATTTAAATAATTTCGCAAATCCCAAAGCGCTGCAGAAACTCAGAACCGGATCTACTACGTATTTTGTTTTAATGTGTCTTAAAACATTTTTTCACAGGAATTTATGCTCCTAGTTACACTGGAATACGTAGGACATTTGGCAAAATGTTCAAACTCAAATATAGCGCTGCATAGCGATTACTGATTTAATTTGCTTGCCTAATCTTTAATCAGTTTACCTTTGATGCAAAAAAGGGTTGAAAGACGTTTTCAAGCCATGTGCAGAGCACTGTATTTGAGAGTAAAGTTTCAATTAATTTTCAATGGTATTGGTAATAGAACGCTGACACGAATGTAAAAATTTGAACGTTCAAAACCTTTATGGTGAATTCGAGTGCTCTCTGGTGGTAAAATGGTTGTATTACAGTGAAAGAATCCGTGCACTGCACTATAACCAAGGGCTCAAAACAAGGGCTTTCTAATCAGCTAAAGGTTTGTCACACGTTTGTTCAAATGACAGAAATATGTTCATGTGTTAATTTAACTGACTCCATGTGTCTTCATGTGAGTCCACTAGAAAAATCAGACCAATCATTCATGCAGGAATAATCCTTTCCCAATTACAATTTGTTCACGTTGTTTTAAAGCACCAAATTATGAAGCCAGACTATTTATATAATGACAAACGATACATCAACTGCATTATAAAGACAATTCACTAACAGTAAACAGATATTACAGTGAAAGGACCCGTGAACCGCATTCTTTACCCACATTTACACTAAATAAGTAATTAGGTGACAATCTGTAGGTCACATGTGTACTGACACTTTAATGAGACATAAAGTGCCTCCCCAGAATGTCACAATATTCTAGCACGTTTAAGTCTTTTCTAATTAAAATTTGTTTATATGTTATTTAAAACCACCAAATCGTGACCAACAAATTGATCGGCTGTATTTTGGAATGAAATTCTATTTTTATTCAAAATTTATATTACATGTGACTTTGACTTCTAATTGTAGGGCAGATGGTAGCGTAATCACCGAGGTACTCATGAGCAGAACACCGGTTATAGCCCTCTTTGGGTGCCTTAAGCGCAACAGCTTTGTGGTGCTCCGCCTTCCCACACCTCAAGAAAAGTCTTTATTTCCAGAAACAACCTAACAATAAAGCTAAATTTGCAACAGATATTAAGTAAATAAATAAATAAACACACAATCATCATATTTTTATGAGCAAGGTACCCCAAGCCCCTCATGGGTTCCCGTGCGCTGCACATCAGTTGCCCACTGCTCCTTCAAGGATGGGTCAAATTCAGAGGTTACATTTCGTTGTGGTGCACCGTGTGCTGTGCTGTTTTCTCAATCCCTTAATTAAAGAGCAATGTAGCGCTCGTTACGTCAGCACGGGTCTGTACCTTTAACGGCGTGCTCTTACGGAACACCACTGATGCAAAATCGTATATAGATTAGGATTTAGCTGGTGATGATCTCAGTACTGTGACGTAAAGCTTTGTTGCTACGTATGCAGGCAACTACACTAAACACGTAAGATGACAGTATGAGATGACATGCTTGCTGCAATTACTATACGATCTGTCAAGCTTACATCTTATGGAACGCCACTGGTGAGACAAAAAATCCCGTCTCTCTCCATGCTTGGTTAAAAATCATGTGTTAGTGTTTTAATGCATGCTTATACTATGTTGTTTTTAACCATGTACTGGAAGAGGAAGTTTCTTCCCACATGCCATCTGAATGTTGAAAACTCACGAACAGAACTGAAAATATATTCACAAACATTCATACAACAAATACGCACATTCATACACATCACACTCAATATTGAGTATTTCATATTGCTACCACTTTATTGTAGAACGTTATTGTGTTTATCTTATCCCTCTATCCATCTCACCCCTACATAATGTAAACTTGTAAATTTTGACTACTTTTTTTTTTGTTCGGTTTGAGTCTAAAATGCCTTTGAGGAACATTATTTCATTTTACAATGTATTGTTGTCCTGTATATGGTTGGAACGACCATGAAAATCCCACTTGTCTTGATTCAATGGCGTTCCATGCGCTCCCTCCCCTGACTTGCGTGGCGACGTCAGAGCGGTGGCGCGCCGAACGCTGAAGCGTCTCCGGTGAGAAGCGGCGTGCTGGTGGAGGAGACTTTGGCTCCGGATCATGGAGCATCAGCAGCGAGTTGGAGCTGTAACAAGGCGCTGGAGCTGTGGAGCTCTCATCCTTCTGCTCGTCCTCCCGTTTCTGCTGGCCGGAGATCGGCCTCAGTGTCAGGAGGTAAGACGCCGAACATCTGAGCAATGCACAAAGCAAATGTTACCTGGGTTTGAGCGCATTTCATTTCAAACATCTGGGTGTGTGTTTTTCCGGTAATCGGTGTGTAGCTTCCTGATCTGTACCTGAGTTCATTAAGCAATTAGTGCAGTTGTCAACATATAGGAGCTTATATGGAAGCAACATCAGTTATTGCTTTATGCCTAAGTTTTCTTGATTTACCATTATTTAGAAGCTTGTGGTTTGTCATGGTTAACCAAAGTAGTAAAGAGCGGTACTTAAAATTCTAATGGGAATAGTTTCATCCAGAAACTATAATCTTTCAATATTTAGAAGTTTATGGTTTATCATGGTTGTAGCTGCTGTTTTTAGAATATGTTTTAGGGCTTTTTCATCTCCACGGATGCGCACATTAATGTCAATTATCAGCTGTAAATGCGGTAATTGTGGAAAGTCCTGCTAGACGCATGACTATGTCTAAATCTTTCCTCCGTGGCTGTCTTGTGGCTGGTTTGGGCAGCTCTAGCACAAAAAAGTTAGACTAGAATATTTCTATATATGAGCTGAAGAGGTGGATTTTTTAATAAACGCATTAAAACCCATTACAGGTGAATAAAAGGTTTTGTTTTTTTAAATCACATCATCTTTCTTCAGCATCATCTAATGATTTTGTAGACATTTTTATTTCATCTGCTCTTTAATTTGGATTAAATGTGAGATACTGTTTGTTAAGATGTTGTCCATAAACAGCCTGAGTCATCTATAGTTTTCAGTGAAACCTTTGGGACGTAGTTGATTAAATTCTACAGATTAATTTGATAGATTTCCATTTGAGACCCTGACAGACAAATCCATGTTGTCTGCTCTACTTGTGTTAGAGACACACCTTTGACCGAAGTGTTCCAATGGAACTAGTGTCATCCAGAAGCGATGATTTGTCATCATTATTCGCAAAATTTAACTGGATTATATAGCAGGATGTGAGGTACAGTTTACTGAGGTGATTCTTATGAACAGCTGAGTCATTTGTAGTTCTCAGTGCAGCCTTTGAAAAGTAATTGATTACATTCTATAGATTAAATTAATCTTTTCCAGTTTTCCATTCAATCAAATCAAATCAAAGTTTTGTAATGGAGTTACATGGAACAATTCCGGTACATGTAACGTACACACACAGTCACAGTGCTTCAGAAAAGGTCCTTTTAGTACTTGGCAGTGCTTTCCTTATATGCCTCTGCTTGGTAAAAGCAAGGGGTATGTTCAATTGATTTTTATTCCAATCTATACTGTGCATGCTTCAATTTCAGCAGTGTCAAATGACTTATGGGGATTGAATTCACATATATAATATTTCCTCTCTGGAGCTCAGATTTCTGGGGGGGGCAGTGTAATCTCTAATGTTATGCTAATGGATGAGTCTCTTTCCATTGGAGTTTTAAGTATCGCTCTTCACCACGTTGGTCACGGCTGTGTCTTTATCTCAAGTGCTTGACGATAGGAGACCTAAAAATAGCATCTCTGCAATTTTCTTTTAGCTCCCTCATAGACTCCTTTTTAAAATCTGAGCACATCCTTTGAGGGTCTGCTTCTTACAGGAAAATACAGTTAGTACAAATGTTGGGTTTTATTTTATTATTATTTTTTTTTTCAAAAATAATGATTTTTACAGTTAATATTATTTATCATTATTATTATTACAGTTATTATTACAAGAGCCTCGCAATTAAAACCAGTTCTGTACTTTGTAGTGTTCCAAAAACATTAATCAGTGCTTTAAAGGAGTATCCACTTATATGCATGCCACATTATTTTACTATGACTCACTGTTTACCTATTCGGCTGACACAAAGGAAAGAATCATCTAGTAGAGTGATGTGAAACCGTTGGTAGATGTTCTATAAACAAATCCAACATATTATTTAATATTCAAAAAGAGGGAGCTGATTTTGAGTGCTTCAATTTAGAACTATAGAGAGATAGTTTAAGTGAAAAGGGAAAATTGGTGAGGGAAAGAGTGAAGATTGGATTAGTAAACTTAAATGCCCAGTTTTAACTTAATTGTATTGCCAGTGTGATCATTATAGCTGAAACCCTGTTGTTTAATTTGGACTGTTTAATCAGTCTCTTTGGACTAAAGCTTTACTCACTAGAGATAACAAACTTAGGCACTCCCACAATATTACTCTGGGCATTTTTCATATCTAAAAAGTAGTGTTAAAATGAAGATATAGGTACTCTGTTTCTTACATCATAATTTGTTGTGGATGGTTTGGTTTATGCATGTTGATTTCTGGGAAATGCTTGGTTGTTATTCATCAATTATTCATCAACATTATTATTTTTAAGTGATTGTGTTGTGGTTTTGCTTGGCGCGTTGCCCTAAGCTTTCCGCTTTGGGCATTTAGTTTGGCGCTCTTGTTTCCCATTGTGGACGTGGTGAGGGTTATCTGAGTGTAGCTGAGTGAGAGAGGTTGGACCTGTAGGTAAAGCTGTGCTGTGTTCAGACCTGCAGGCCATTCTGTGGTTTATTATCTGTTTCCTCCTGATGGCAGCTTTTTCCTTCCCTCTGCCTCAGTCAGCACCGAGGGAGGCTGTAGTATAAACCTCTCTTAAGCCAACAAGATGTTTTCACTTAAGTCTTAGCCAGGAGAAGCATGAATGCCTAACAAAATGTCATTTTAGTTTTTAAGCTCAAAAGATTATCTTGATTGAAGAAGGATGAGCTAATTGCAGTTCTTAATAACTAGATTTTTAAAATGTAATGCAGGGCAGTATATATCAGATTCAAATCATACAAATGTGTAAAATGTAGAATAAACCGAGGTGGTGGTGGCTTAGAAGTAAGGATACTCTTCTATGGTCCAAGAGTTTATGGGTTCGCATCCTGATCCTCCACTAATCTTTTTTAATGAAAGATTGTGACAGAATTTTCTCTCTCTCTCTCTCT
>JAVGVS010000038.1:3081014-3228957 GCA_032718565.1 Distichodus sexfasciatus | reverse complement strand
TATATATACATATATTAAAATGTTTCATTCAGTTGCTGGAAATATTCATTCTATGCATTATCCTTCTGACACTGCAACAGCAGGTTTGCCTGGACTTTTAACTAACACTCATTTAGGACAATGAGAAATTCCTTGTATTCAGGACACCTACATTTCTGGAAGAACTATTATCATCATACAGGGGCTTGCATGCGTATTAAAACAATCAGATAAAATAAAGGTAGATCACTGTTAAAACATAAAAAGAAGTTTATATATGTATTATTGGCAAAATGTATATTAATTAATTGTTATATGATATGCGTCTAACTCATGTCAACCTACACCCACAGTCCAAAGGAAAAGTGCTGGATTATGAACAAAACTGTAAATGCAATTAACTATTTCTTACTCTCAATGTTTAGAATGAATTGGTGGCATCGTATGACATACTAAGGTGTTTTAAATGGTGAAATCATGCTTGAATGTTGATAACCAGGTAATCTAATGAGCAATACCGAGACAGGGTATGACATAATGAAATGTTTTATGCTCATTATATATTTGTTTAAAAAATTCTTTGTGCTTTCTTGTATAAACAGGGACTTGTTGGACAACTATATATATTGGAGGAATTATTGTAGACATTTAAATCATAAGTTATTACAGGTCTTACAGTTCCACACTGTACTTTCACAACTATGGGTTAGGTTCATCTTTTGCTGAGTGTACATTTTATTTTTATGTAAGTAGATTTAACACACAGTCTTTGCTAACTAGACAGGGTCATTGGGTAAAGAGAATTTCGTTAAACATTGACTGATGCACAGCTAAATCAGCTTTAGCTAAAGCAAAATAAACAAACTAAAGCATGTAGCATTTCAAATTGATATGAGCTGAAATGGCCCCCCCCCTGGTCCTCACATGAACATGGTCTGATAGATAAATCCATTAGTTTTGATGGATTTAATAGTTGTATCTCTGACTGAGTAAAACTGCTTATCATTTTTAGAAGCTTTATGTGCATTGCCTAGTGAGTCAGCAGGCTTTCTAATCATGCTGTAAAACCTGTTAAAGATATGTTGTTATTAGTACCATACCCCTGAGCTTATTCTGGTATGTTGAGACATTTAAAAGGCAACTATACATATTTTTATATAAATTTGAATAAACTGCACTTCACCTGTAAATACATTTCTCTATTTTCCTCAGTCAGTTATTAGAAAAATGGTGGTGGTCCCCTACTGGTATGGTACTGACTATGATCCAAGATGTCATGAGACCAAACCTTCCTGTATTCTCACCAATGGCTAGATCCTTAAATCCAAAATGCTTCAGGAAGACTGTACAGTAGCTGTCGTTTCAGATTTTAAATACCATGTTTTTGGTGATCTCTCTCACCCTCTTAACAGAAATATGAGGCTGTTGTCTTCAAATCTGGCTAGAATTGGATAGCTTAGAAGCCAGCTGTCTGCACGCTGTCAGTCTTTTCATTTCCGGAAGCACAATAATGCAGTTTAAAAATAGTGTCTATCCGCAGCATAGACTTTGTATTCCAGATGGAGAGCAGCATATACTAGCACAAACATTTACCTCAAATAGGTTATTCTATAGAGCACAATTGGGCTGCACTAACAGAATGAATGAATGAATGAATGAATGAATGAATGAATGGATGGAGATGTATAAGCTTTGATGTTTTGATGTTCTGACATGGGATTGGACTGTGTCAGTTTTGGTTGGCCTACTTTACTGTTTAACTTAAAAATAATGTCTGGTCGCATGACACATCACATCACATTAGATGAGCGCACTAAATACAGAATAATTATTAAATATAAATAAATATAATAAAGTACATTTATAATTTGAATATATTTTTGTTTTTCTGTTTTTTTACTTGATTTTAATTTTGATTAAGCTATTTGCAATCTCACTTGAACCAGCTTTCTACTGTATCTACTGACACCTTAATTAATCTTTATCTGACTTCATCTAAGTCTGATTTAATATGCTTATATATAAATTTGACTTGTGATTTTGTAACTGTATGTTGGCAAAAGTGACCAATAAACACTAATTAGCCCGAAGAGTTCTCATTGTCATTCTGTTTGCTTAGGTATAGCTACTGCTTGGTTGGAGTCAGACGCAGATACTGGTCTGACAAGACTGGATATGATCAAGAAGTTGGGGAATAATGAGGCCACTGGTGCTGATAATGGGGAACGACTAATGTAATGCTAGCTGTCACCTGGGGTCCAGTATTCAAAGGTCTCTTGTTGTTTTTAGTGTTTATGATTAGTTTTAAACTGGTCAAAATGTGTAGTGGAGTTGTTTAGGAAGTGTGCAGAAACACTATCCACATTTATCTGAGTCATAACGAACTAATTTATACTTAGCTTATAAAGTAAATAAGAAAGTCTATAAGCTCAACATGAAGTATAACACTGTACAATGATATGATGTCTTTTTAAAAAATTACATTAGTTTTCCGCATTGTTCTACACTATCTAAAAAGTTAAGCAATAATCATGCACTTCCACATTTCATGTGCTGATAATCATTATTATACAGGTTTTGTTATAGAGGCCAAAAACAATACACCACTAGAACAAAAATGCTAAGTAAAACTTTGTAAAGGTTTCTTTCTTATATTTTTGGGGTACAAAACTCTCTAATCTCTTGCCAATCACTGGCTGTCTCTTTCTAGATGAAAAATTCCTCTGCTTCAAATATGTTTTTTTGCAAGCCTTTTTGGAGTTCCAAGCAAAATCACAGAAGACATTAATTGTAAACATTGTTGTCAGTGCAGTGTGTGTACATACATAAGTGTCAGAATGTGTACAATGGAGACCAGGGTCTGAGTGTGATGACAGTGAAAAACCTGGACAGAATTTAACTAAGAGATGATAAAAGGGGGCTTGTGGTCCTCAGGCAGCCCTCCCCGGTGCCCAGTCAACCTGCAGAGCAGCACGGCCACCAGGATATATCTCACTTCCAAGCCCACCAGCATCCAGCTCAGCTGAGGGACACACACATGGCAGGAGGAGAAATAAGAACAGGTAAAAAGTACTTTTTCACTTACAAATACAGTATGGTTATATTTATACTGATGGCATTTATCAGACGTTATTACTAGAGATGGGCCCATACCACTTTTTTATGTCCGATAACGATACAGATATTGTAAATTTGGATATCTGCTGATACTGATACAAATCCGATACAGTCACAGCCTTTTTTTAAACATAAAATAATGCTTTAAAATGTCTGAATACATGACTGAGATTATTGTTATGCTTAAGGAAATGCCTGATTTAAATACTTTTTCCCTAACTAAAACAATGTAATAATAACACACATGTATATGCTTAATTATTTGTTCTCAAAAATTGTTGGTTTGGACATATAAATATTTCTTCTTTCTTATTGATTACACCATTACATTATAAAATTGAAACAAATTTGATCAATTGAAAATGAAATACTGAAGTTTTGAACCAAATTTGGCCTATAAAATGAGCTGCTTTTACAGAGAAATGAAAGTGAATACAGAAGTTCAAACAAGGAGACCTAATGAGTGTCGGCATGTCCAATCGCATAACTCCTAGTTCTGTATATAAGCGGTAACCTGGCCTTATTCTCTGCCATTAGAGCCGTTCGATTTCGCCCCCCTTCTTCTTCCCTCCACCACATTCAGCTTCCCGTCTTGGTCCGGGGCAGGCTCTTTCGCCTTCCTGCCTGGTCTCCCAGCCAGATCTGCCGGCTTCAGAGACGAGGGAACCCACAACCAAGCGACAGGCTTCCTCCAAAACTTATCACATACACACTAAAGACAGCTTGTTTTTGCCAAATAAAATACTTGTCAATCTATAACTGAATGGTCTCCTTGGTTGAACTATATTTCCCACAATCCTCTGGTTTAATCGGATCCAGAATAAACGACGGAAAATCTATGGGAAAATCTAAATAAACGGCAGAATTGTGAGTAGAATGCTGGTTATTGTGGTTATTTATCAGCTAAAATATGGTTTGTGTCTGTAATAAAGGGGACATTTTGACCGAAATGGAGCGTTTTAGCGAGTAATGGCGCTCATGTGCGCTCTCATTAACTCAGTGCGTGTGTTTACATCGCAAAAAAATGTCATTTATGCGTTTTTATGCATTTACTTCTGTTTTAGTGCACGGAACGTATCAAAAATAGTTTCACATACAGAGGGATCAGGTCTTGTCTTGATCACATCACTGAAAACGTTGTGTGTTACTATTAAGCCTCTGTGTGAAATACAAGCGGAGCATGCTCTAGCGAGTAAAATGAATTAAGCTAGAAAAATTGCCTCGACCACTTTTTTTGTAATACGTAGAATTATTCAAGTTAATGGAACAATCGTTCCAGCTCTACTTTACTGCAGTGCCACTTCCCATGCATAACAAATTGAGCGTGCACGCATTTACAGATAGTCTCCATAGAACGGCCCAATGCCACAGATACTGATACAGCTGTTTGAGCCGTTATCGCACCGATACCGATCCACATATTGGATCGGTTACATCTCTAGTTATTACTCAGAGTGACTTACATTTGTTAATAACAGGGACAGTCTTCCTGGAGCAACTTGGGGTTAAGAGGCTTGCTCAGAGGCCGCATTGAAGGTTTTAGGTTCTTATGATTTTAAGGTCAGCAACAAAGAATTTGAGAAACTCAGACCTGTGCACCATCAACGCTGCAACCATATACAGCTTGTATATAATGAGCAATTTATATTATGCAATAATAACACTACTTTTATCCATAATTGTGTGGATTGTCAAAATCTTGTCAATGATAAGTTCCTGGTTAATAACTTGAAGGGTTGGTCAGAACGCTAAATACTGCATCTTTCTGGGAAAAGAAATTGCTACTCTTTGTACAGCATGGCTGACTGACCATCATCCTCACCTCTTCACACATAATATATTTTAAAGCATCTGAAGGTGTTATGAAAATATGTTATGAAAAGAATAGTTACGTTGACCTATGCTAAGATACATAAGGATAAAGATTATGTAAATCCAACTAATTTTGTATTTCAACCAATCTTCTATTAAGAAAGTAATTTTTATAGTGTTAAACTTGTTGAGCAAGTGAGTCAGTTTCTGTGACCATGTTAAGTCAGCATTTGATACTGTCTCATATCAGTCGCTGGTTCCTAAATTGAATCAAATCTAAATGGTATAAAAGCAGACTCAGCAGATATTCATTTGTTGTTCACAGACCATCGTAATATGTCTTGATGAAAGATGTAATTTATATCATTACTCTTTAGCAGGTTAAGTTGTCCTCAATTTGTTGTCACAGGGATTCTCAAGGCTTTCTAAGGCCTTTTACCTGGTGTTCTTACTTGGTGATTGTGGATGGAGCTCCAGAGCGGTGGAAGTGAACGATCTGCCACTTGCCATCACGGCGATGCCAGATCCGTGATTCCTCCGACTGTGCAGTGCGTGGCATGCCATTATTGTCAATGTACTGTGTGATGCGAATGTAGGCGATGCAGGCAGCCTCCTCACCAATCAGATGGATGTGAGGATTCAGGATGGTGGTGTGGACTGGCTTGCTGTTCTTAGACCACACTTAGAGCATACACAAAAATTGAGACAGAAAATGTTTATCATTATTGTCCCACAAGAAAAAAAAAGCCCACATTTCCACCAAGGTACTGTACATATTTTGGAGCTAGAGCAGTGGTTGCAGGAAATCCGGTAAAATGCTTTTAATGTGTAGGCCATGCTTGGTGCAAACCAAGTCCATAGGTTGCCAAATGACCTCTGTCACCAGTACCCACCACACACTGAACTGAAATACACATCAACACTTACAGTTTTCAAAGTAAAAGCGATGAAAGTCCAGTCCCTCCACCAGGTTGCCTAAGGCTTCAGGCTCGAAGGCTGTAACACTAGGATCACACATCTTCCTACACACAAACAGAAACACACAATGGTGTGCTAACCTCTGTAAATAGTCTTTAAAAAAAGCTTTGCTGTAAATATTTAGCTGGGTCTAAAGTGCCACTTTGTATATTCTACAATGTCACTGAAACATTTTACAGAAGAAAAGTTTCTCAGCAATGTGGCTAACCATTTTCACTTTCACTGTGGTTTGTCAAAAAAATGTGTTGCTGAAAATATCAACTCGCATCTTCTCTCATTAACAGAACCACACAAAGTGAAACCTCACACATGCAAGTTCCACAAGTCTGTAAACTACTAACAATGTGAAGCAAAGAATGCACAATATCTCTTAAGGTGATTAAGAAGCGCTGCACAACAAAAAGACCATTTTTGCTAGCATAATGACAGATCACTATAATCTAAATCTGTTGTGTTCTGCAGAACATTCTGTTCCATGCTTTTTTCGAATCAATCTGCCTGTTTTGTCCAGAGGAGGCTGAACTGTTAAAAAAGAAACACAAATACATAGAAAATGGAGCACAAAGTAAAAGAAACAAAGTTGTGCTGTTGGGCAATCATTAACTCACGTGTAACTCTCAAAATCCCCATTACTGATGGCTTCAATTAGCTGCTCTGTCACTTTGATGATCTCCTGCTTCCTCACTGTGGATCACAGACCAAATAGCTGTTAGAGCATATAACAGGAACTTAGATACTTGTTAGTTTCAGAAAGGAAACGACAGGTGCACTACATGGCCAAAATGTTAGAGATACCAACACTGAGTTTCAGTCACTCATACCACTTTGACACCACCACCCCAAAGAGCTCTACTACTGCTTAGACAGGGTTTATTCTGTAAGAAAGATTTTAAACTAGGTTTTGGAGTGTGATTGTGGGGATCTGTGGCCAGTCAGCAAGAAGAGCAAGCCAGAAGAACCGGCTCGCTGTTGGTGTACCAATTCATCGCAAATAGTGTCTGCTAGGAAGAGATCAGGGCTGTTTTCATCCCAGTCATGTCAAACAATATAAATGTTTATGTTCCTCACTGTAATGCACAGAAAAGAACGTGTTGAAACACATATTTGTCTATTATCTATTTGTATGCTTAAGGACTGAGATTACACTTCACTGTATCTATGGGGGCCAAACTATGGAAAATAACCCCAAACCATTATTTGTCCTCCAAACTTTACAGCTCTCAGTATGTTCTGACAGCCAGGAAGAAGACGGTGTCACATCAACTCGTTGAGTAATACCTGGCTCCTGTAGCGTAGTGGGATAGTTACCAGCTCATGTTTTGGAAAGTATTGTCCTTTATACCTGTTATCCTTTATAATAAATGTTCTTGATAAAAGATAACAAGAGTGCAGTGATGTGTTGGTCAGATTTCACCACTCTTTGGAGGACGGTTTGTGTGCAGTTCACTCTGTTACACAAAAGCACTTACGGAAGTTAAAAAGACAACTGAGAAGACTTGAATGAGTTGACGGCGTAATATGATGTGTCATTCATGCATTCCTTATCCGAACCGCTGAATCCCAACTGTGGACGCGGGGTGAACCAGAGCCAATCCTGGGAACTTACAGGCGCAAGGCAGGGACCTGCCCTGGGCAGGCGCCAACACACCGCAGGACACACACACACACACACAGTCACACTCTAGCTTACACCTTACAGGCCAATTTACAGTTGCCAATTATCTTACAGCGCACGCTTTTGGACTGTGGGAGGAAAATGCAGCACTCAGAGAAAACCCACGTGAACACATGGAGAACATGCAAACTCCACACAGAAAGAGGATCGAACTCTGAACATTCTCACTGTGAGGCAGCAGCGCTAACCACTGCGACACCATGCCACCCCAGTTAAAATACCCACTCAAAAAGTGATTTTCAGCTTCATTCACTTGTTTACTGCAACATTTTACCAACTCAACTTTTCAAGACTGAATGGTGACTGCCTATTAACTGCCGTAGGATTTGAGCATTCGCAAGTCTGGGTTCTGAGGCCACAAAAGATTCACCATTTTGTACTCCAGTCAATGTGTGGCCAGTATGGTTAGGGGCTTTGAGACATCACCATCATCATCATCATCACCATCAAAGGTGAACATTCTTTCCATCAACAACTTTCTGGTAAGGACAGCAGACCATCCCGAGAATTTGATGTTTCATGTTTGGGACAAATCTAGTCCTGTAACTCCCTTTCTTCTTCATAGCCTCTTGACCATTTTCCTCCTCACTCTGCCATTCAGTTTGGAAGTATAACCTGTCTCTGCAAGCCATCCTGAAATAGTAATCTAAAGTTATCTAAGATTCTTTCTCCTCCATTAAACAATTTTTGCAATCTTTCATTGATTTTCCTGTTCAGTACACACAGAGGTTTTCTACAGTAATATTTGCTATTAACTTATAATAGTGGACACAGGAACATGAGGGTCTTTGGAGATGGACTTGTTGTCACTCTAGTGACTATATTTTGGTCTACTTCAGAACTTCAAAAGATTCTGGACCAATATTGATGTGTGCTTTTGGTAATTATCCTGCTGTATGAAACAGAAGTGGCAACGAATCTCTTTATATTGTCCTTTAAAATGCCAACATAATGGTCTGTGGCTAAAGCAGCAATGCAACCTCACATTTTACTCCCACCACCATGTTTCATTGTCACCTCTGTTTTGATATTTTAAAACCTCTCACTTCCTTCACTAAAAATCAACATATGTGTGATGAAATGGATGAGATATATGGTTGCATGACCAGACTTCCAGAACTTATCCCGAAATGGTTTTTTATGACCACAGTGAGTATTCTGCAATGCTGTATGGTCTCATTTTTAATCTTAAACAAAAGACTCAGGTGATTTGTGCGTAACTGTCATGTCATATATTGACCATGAGTGACAGGAGGCATTGGCATTTGGGGAAGACTGAGATAATGTCTAGAACCTGTCTTCAATCCAGGGCACAGAGTTTGATTGTCTTTTAGAGACATTTTGCTTAGGTTTCCAAGCAAAAAGCTCAGTCCCAAGTTAACTGGCTCAGCTGAGTCAATGCAGTCAAGTTGCAATGTAAGGATGAAGTCTACATTCATGTAATCTTCTCAACACTCAGCACAGTGCATTTTCTGTGGATCCTCCAAACTTTGAACTTCTGATTGAGTGGGTGAGTCTGTAAAGTCTACTGTGCATGATGCAGTCCAAAGCGGTACTGGTTTGCAAACATCTAAGAAACAAATTCCCAAAGGATTAACACTGCAGCATTGTTATTACCAAGAGTATTGATTATGAAATTCACCAAATGACCTCTGAAGAGGCAGATGTAATTCAGTAGATGGAATATTTATGTTTCTGTGTAAGACATTATATGTAGATGTGTTATGAACCATCTGCAGTAGATTTCAACTATGTTGAAAATCTTTCCTCAACACTGAGTGACTGTTTTCAGGAAAGGCAATTTCATTCTGGTGAGATCTGAAAGTAACTTGTGCCTGGTCTTCAAGATAGTGGGTAAGGAGGTGGCGGTGAACTGCATGCAATAGGTGGGTGGGAGGAATGTCTTCACCTCATGCACCAGACTTTCTATTCTATTATGAGCCAGATGTATTGCACATAATATTTGAGGCAGAACCATTGAAACTCCAAGCTCATTCCAAGCTCACGCCAGAGGAAAGAAAACTTTTTCAGGTGCATACAGTCTGGATATTGGGATCTTCTGCCACACTGATGCACTCTTTCCTGTACAATAATTGGACTTCACTGAAAGCAATAAATGCCTTAAGTACATGTTTTCTCTGTCTCCCTTCCACCTATGTTGTCAAATGTTTTTGCTACTTCGGATTCTAAACACGTTTTTAATAATAGTTTTATTGTTACAAATGCAATCTCACTGATACATGTCTCTAGAAATTAGTACAGCACACAGTCAGCGAGACTGCGTTAGTTAAGTACAATAAGGAGCTGTAAAGAAGACACTTACCGCGGGTGTCCTCATCTTCAATAGTGGTGTTTGTGCTCTCTGATGACTCCTGTTAATGACACATAGACAGGTTTAAACTCAGTCAGACACCTTCTTTGGCAAAACCTAGTTGGAAAACCATGATCCGAAGGTTTTATCGAAAGATCTGTCTCATCTTCTTTCCGGCTCCTTTAAAGAAAAAATTAGTCCCTTAGATTGTATTCCGGTTAGTAAGATTATGGAAACACAGGTGAAAGAGGGAACAGTTACAAGAGGTCAGTGACTCCACACAGATCAGAAACATGGAGGATTTGGGATAACATTACAGATGAGACATTCACAGTATCAAAAAAAAAGAAAGTCCAGCTCCACTCAGGCCACAATGGCCATGTTTGCTGAAGGCACTGGCTTTCACAGCTAGGGGGCATCTAGAATCACTTTCCATGTTTAAAGGGAAAGTGGTGGTAAGCAGAGTCGCTGTGCGACCTCAAGAAGGGGGGGTCACACTCACCATCAACTGGACACTGGAACTGGACTTCCTTTTCTGGAAAAGAAACGAGAAAAGGTTAGACAGAAAGACACAGAATGAGATGGAGACGGGGGAATAGAGCAAGACAGAGACCAGAGACACTTCAGAGCGTGTTTTTGCGTGTGTACATTCGTTCGTTGCATGGTTAAAATCTCCCCATGAAAAAAGAAAAATAATTATGTGTGAGTTAGTGACTGTGTAGGTAAAAAGATCAGAAAGTTCCACATCTGATGTCAGTGATATGGCATCAGTGTGCATTTCCCAAGTTCAATAACTGCCTCTCTGATAAAAGTCCCATATATCACAAAAAGCTAAGATATAATCCTTTTTTTGATCAAGTGCAAGTTTATCATGTATTATTTGTTCAATTATTTGGTCCAAGAGTTCAGCACAGGCAATGAAATACTTCAATACTTTTTGTCAGTTTCACGCCAAGCTTGGACCCAAACGCTCTGCGAGTGTGTCTACTGACTATGGCCTGAGGAGCGATGACAATTCTACCCCAGGGATTAAATATCGTCTCTTATTTTTGGCAAGCCCCGAGTATGTGTGTGTGAATGATCGTGCTAGATGATACAGTTACAATAAAACCTTGAATGCTGCTGGAGGTTACTGGGGAATCACAACTTGGTTATGCAAACTCCTTCTACTGTGGGAAGTAAAGAAATCAATACACCAGGGGTAACAAATCCATTTTTTTTTTGACAAAATGCAATTACATTCTTGAAGATCAGAACCTACACAATAGCACAGAAATGAAATACCCGGAAAAATAAAGTAGATATCCACAAGGCTATAAATTTACATTTGTTCAGGAATAAAAAATATCACAATAAAAGGTGTCCTGACTGTAACTCCATCAAAACTGGACACCAAGCTGATAAAATCAGAATTGTGTTAATTTCATCATTTGTCACCCTATCATTAAGCGAAATGTGTGATTTTAAGCAATCTTGAAGCATCAACCTTACCAAGAACCCTTATACCAAAGTTGCCAAAAAATCACAGCGTATCTGTATACATATCTGACCCCTGATTTGGAAGCCAGAAGCACAGAATAAGGAGTTCCCCATTTTTCCCTACCTTCACACCATCTGCCTTCTTGTTTGCACCACTCTTTCCTCCTGAGCGAGAGACAAAGAGAAAGAGGGAGAGTGCGATAAGAAATGGCATAAATGCCCAGAAAAGCAGGGCAAACGGCATGACCCGGCTTCACTCCCTTAGTCAGGAAATCCACCAGTTTACACTGAAAAAACAGTCTTATTTTCCTTCCACAGCGTCGAAGGTCCACACAGGTGCTGAAAATCATTCACAAAAGAACTCAGCAGATCTCCTCAAATAACATTACAGATCCATCCACACTTGTAAAAGACACCCAGCCTGTTCTGCTTACAAAGCCAGAAGCCAGCAAGGTTGGACAGTGGAGAGGTTTCCCTGATATAGCAGCACTTGAGCCAGGGCCTGCATCAACACATTCCTACATGACAGCTTTAAAGGGACATTCTGCCCAAAGATGCTAATGTGGCTAATAATGAATGAAAGCTAATGGAAATGTTTAGCTCACATCCACTAACATGACTAGCAATTTATTAAAAGCTAAAGTGCCGAAACTGATACATAAATGAAGCTTAAAATATCCCTCAGCTTTGATTTATTGTTAGCAACATTGGGGTGTTTGAAAGGGAACAGCTGAACTGTGCTGGTGGCATCATGTCATTAGCGTAGCTTTCATTAGCGTGCCTCTCTTCTTAAACCTTTATTTATATTATATCAATATTTTATTTTTTTCTCCACCCATATCTGTTGCTTTAACTTCCTCTTCCATTTCATTTTCAAACATTAAAACTAATATTAGCCAACCTGCTAATTTTAGCAGGCTGGGGATGTAGCCCGATCCCGAGCCCCTGGCCTTGTGACTGCTTGTATTGGTGGGTTTCCCCTGCCTCATGTAGACCCTTAGTTCCAGCTGGGAGCCTGACCTTTCTCAGGCAGACTGGCTCTCGACCAACATTTCAGTGGCCGCTTTTCCAATTTAGCATAGCAGACAAAGTTAACAGTTTAGGAAAGAGCTATTAAAAACAAAAAGGGCAGGCCACACACACTCACACAAACACAAGGCCTTGGATGAACCAGTATAAATAGTTACTACATATCAGTGGGCAATAAATCTTTATTTTGCTGGCTGGGGAGAAGGTGAAATGAATCAGTACATGGTTTGGGATGAAAATAATGCCTGTGAGACGCGGTTATTTAGAAGGGTTGTGGTTACTAAGCATAGATCCATAACAGAATTCCCCACCAGCTGCTGGAGAAGGACTGTATTTGTGAAACATCATACTGGTGCATTTAGAAAAGACCACACCCTGTGCAGATATCACGTTTCCCCCGTCCACTCTACTTGTTGAGGGTAAATGTTAAGACAGATATAACCAGGTTGATTCTCCTGCAGCTCATTCTGACACCAAGAATCAGTTTGGATCAAATTTATAATGAGAGAGTTTCAAAGAAAATCTGAAGAAGACATACTGGGGAAATTTCCCAGTCGAGGATTAAGCCTCGTTCTAGACTGGCTTTGAGTTTGAATGGTAAATCTCCATTGGTACAACAATTGGTACAGCAAGAAACCAGCTCACTATGTTTAGAAAAAAATATTAAAAGCTTTTAGTGTATTCTGTATTAGTTTTCCTTTTTTTCTCAATTAAAATGAATATATGTAATTCTACAGTGCTACGGTCTTCTACGGTCCGACAGAGCTTCTAAAACAGCACATTTCACAAAGTAAATTTGAAATAAAAAGCAACCTTGAAAAAAATTCCACCAATTTAATAGTGTGATGCAATGATGCATACGAGTGAGTCTGTTAATTACCTCAACTTTTTGTTAGATAACAACTGTAGGGAGGCTGTGAGTCAATTTATTTGGGCCAAATTGCCCAGTAATATGACATTTCTGTTACAAGTACCTGCTTATGAAAGCAGTTAAAAACATTTTTGGAGCAAATTAAATAAAGCAGAATACTATTTTCTGCCACACAGCTCAGAGCAGCATTCTTTTCTCGGCCTAAAATCAGCACCTTATATGTACAGAACACAAACAGGTGGTCCTCCACTTCACTGCCTATGTTCTGAGTAAATCAAAGCACTACAAACACAAAACCACCAATAGCAGAGATGCCTGCAGTATGCTCCCATTGTCAGTTTGTCAACCACTACTACAGGAAAAAAGATATACATACCTGAGAAGTTTCGGGTGGCCAGCATGGTGGTGAGAATGGCACCCTAAAAAACAAAATGCATCAAACTGTATAACAGCAGTATTTTAGTGAAATGTTTTCTGTTTTCTAGTTTGGGCCAGAATTGGGAATTCATTTTGTAGAAAAACATCTAAAAAATCTGTTCATTCACAACATTGAAAGAGTATTTTAATAGCATGGAATACATATGATTAGTAATACAGTACATGTAAATAAAAAGTTTCCCAATTTTATCCAAATATAGACTTTATTGTTGTTATCTCTGTGAAATACTTTGAGCCTCCTAGAACACAACAGGCCTATCTACTTCAAATGTGTCCTTTTCAAAGATTTTTTTTTTTAAATAAGGGTTTAGAAATGTGTTTGAAAATTAACTGAAATGATAGGCAAGCTGGCCTTTAGCTGATAATATATTCATAGTTCTGAGGTAGTTAAAGGTGTCTGTTTTAAGCATGTACCCCAGTCAGATTCTTTCCAACCCCTAAGCCCTGGGGCTTTAGGAGGGATCACCAATAAAGGGACACACTACCATTTAAGGCATTAACATTGCAGACAAAGGGGACAAGTATTATACCTCATTTTTATAAAGGTTTGCAACTGTGGCTACATCTACACACTATTCAATATATCTAAAACATATGTTTGAGCTTGTTATTAGACTGCTATTGTTTATATACAGTATGTTATCAGAGCGTTCACATATTCTTGTTTCTAATCATTTAAGTGAGTCTTTTTATTTGTGAACTTGTGTACTTGAGCACTTCAGGGATTTCTATTAGGAACTGCCATTTAAGACTTTGTTTTCTCAAATGCTGTCAATCCATCTCAACTTATTCTCCTCTCTGCTTTCACTTTGTCCATTCACGCTGAGTGAAAAAAAGTTGTTCCGTAACCCATGGAAACAATAAATATATGATTATAAAATGATTATTTAAAAAGTAGAGTGCAGTTCAGAACACTACAAACTATTTAGAAAGAGTTGTTTTAATTGGTATCTCCACTGCTTTTAGATGACATTAGGGTTAATAAAAAGTATGTTTTAAGTGAGTTGAGTTGATTGAGTCATTCACAACCTGTTAAAAGTTGCTTTTTTGCATTACATGCACTCCGGGATACTTGACATTCTTAGCTTACCTTCGGATCTAATCTCATTAGCAGCAAGCATGTTAAGTCCAGAGATGGGTAGTAACATTTGTTACTACCCATCTGTACTGTACTGTACTTAAGTAGAATTTTCAGGTATCTGTACTTTACTTGACTATTTATTTTTGTGCCAACTTTTAACTTTTACTATGCACTTTTTAGCATGAATATCTGTACTTTCTACTTCTTACATTTTCAAATCAGGCTCGTTACTCTTGTTTTGTTTTATTTAAATGACGCTTATTCTGGCATTTGCCATGCATTTTACCTATTCCATATGAATAATGCACGCCATCCAGACAACTTGACTGATTGGTTGAGGCTTAAAAACATAGTACACATGCACAGAAAAGACCCCATTGGTGTACTCGTCTTTGCACATGATGCACAACATGATAGACACGATAGAGAGAGAGAGGGAGAGAGAGAGAGAGAGAGGGAGAGAGAGAGAGAGAGAAAGAAAGAAAAACTAAACCCAGGCAGCAACTTGATGGGAAATGATATGGTGACTCCGGTGGCAGAAAGAAGCTTAGCTCAACCAAACTCAGTTCAGTTGAGTTTATTTATACAGCGCTCTTTACAGCACTATAATATTTGTTGTGTGATGTGTTTAGGATAGAGGCAGTCATCATGTTTAATGATGGAAATGACAGATGGAGCTTTATGTATTTATGTGGCTTTATTCTTCTCTGCTTGCACTCTACATAACGCTTGGACATGAAGTCCAGTCAGCTTTGCCCTAAAATGGTGGTTTTGTCCTTCACAAGGGTACTTTATACTTTTATACTTTAATATGTTTTAGAGCCTGTTCTTATCACTTTAACTTGAGTAAAGAAGTTGAGTCAATACTTAAACTTTTACTAGAGTCTTTTTAAACACATGTATCTACACTTCTAATTGAATGAAGAATGTGTGTACTTTTGACACCTCTGGTAAAGCCCTACACTTGCATTACTGCTGGGTTTTTGATACTGGCATGTGGAAACCATGTCCTGTGCTACCACTAGTGAAGGATATGGGTAAGTGTGTCTCCATTTTGTCTACTGGCATTCCTGGACGTTCAGCTATTGCTTTTAAATAAAACTTTATTTAGAAACTTATCAAACGGGGGAGAAACTGGGGCTACAGATTTCTTGCTTCCTGTTATATTTGTATTTGAACTTTGCAAAGAATTGCCAAACTAGTTGATTATTAGGCATTTTAACTACATCTGTGTCTCTGCCTGGTTTGATTCTGTATCTTATAATTTTCGTTATATCGCTTTTGGACCTCTGCCTATTGAGTCTTTTTTTCTTACCCCCTGCAACTACTTTGCTTTAAAAGGTGGAATGTGTCTCTGAAATGACTTATTGCAGCAACATACTGCTTCCTGTGCCACAGTTGTTCAGTACATTCACTCCCTCAAGTCAACATGTAAAAACATACAAACAGTCTTTCGTTTTAAGGCATTTATAAGAATTGTGTGTGTATGATGACTGCTAACAAAATAGTTAATCAATAATAACTGCAATTAATGGCTATGGCTATGTAACACATTGGAAGGGGAACATTTTGAACTAATATGGAAACCATTTGGTCTGGAAAGTCCTTGGTATTTAATAGTTGCTTAATAGTGTAAAGTTAAAATTAAATGAACAGAACTGAGGAGAAATAATGAATCATTGGAGTACCTTGTGTCGTAAGACAAGATTAGAGGAAAGTCAATGCCAGAGGAGTTATCCAGCTAAACATATAATCCAATAACAGGCAATGGTCTTGAATACTGCTCCTAGTGCACTATTTAGAAGGTCATGCAGCCAGCATCAGTGATGGAGTAATACTATGACATGTTCTCCCCACACAAATACACTTACCTTGAGTTTCCTTCGGGCATTGAACTTCTTCAGACATTCCACTGTCTCCTGTCTGTGCATGCAGGAAGCCACCGTGGAACGGTGCTGAAAGAAAGAAGTGAGTGATAGAAAGAACAGTGGTTAGGCTCTAAAGAGACTAACGTAGAAAGAACAGTGGTTAGGCTCTAAAGAGACTAATGTATAAATTTAAATGTATATATTATATACAAAACCTTCCTTTTTGATCCTTATAAATAAGCCTTTCATTTGCTTTCAACAATTCTCACCACACACTGATCAGACACAACATTACATTTATGGCATTTAGCGGATGTTCTTATCTAGAGAAACTTCCATTTACTAATTACAGAAACAGTCTCCCTGGAGCAAGTTGGGGATAAGGGTCTTGCTTAGGGGCCAGAATGTTGGTGGTGCCAGAGTTAGGACACAGCTTTCATCTACGACGTCTTGGTCTGTAGGCAAGCATCCTACCTCTAGGCCACCACCACTTCAAAAAAAGCCTCAGTTTCATATTGTGGTCACCGTGGTTGTATAGTCCTTCACATTGCATGCAGATCAGGCAAGGATCACAGATTGGGCAGCCACAGTTACTACCCGGATGTTCTTTTTAACTAGAATTTTTATGCCATAGCCAGAAAATCACCAGGCAATGTCATTATGATACAATCCAGGGGTTTTCAACTGCTTCTGTCCCAGGGACCACGACTCAGACTAAGCAGTATGAGTGTGTCTGGGGGTGGGGGAGTATTTTTTTCTATTACTTTTTAGATATCTGTATTAAATTCTTTATTCATAAAGATGGCAAAATCATCTGGACATGTTTTGAAAAGTAAATAAAATGAAATATGTTTAAAAAGTGATTTCTGTAGTGAAATGACATGTCACAGACCACCTGCAATACCGCTGCGGACCACTAGAGGACAGCAGACCGCCGGTTGAAAGCCCCCGAAATAATTGATTGTGGCCCGTCACTGCATTGATGCAGAATCATTCATGTCTGCATTGTGGTGCATCGATAATGTGATTAATTTCAACACACTAGTTGCAGTATGCATTATCCTACTGAAAGAGAAGGAGCAAAATCTGCCATTTTGCAGATATATTGACCTAGCCATCTAGCCATCACAGTCTGTCTCATGTCAATTTCGTTCACGTTCTCATTGTGTTATTGTAATGAGATAAACAATGTCATTGTTCACTGTTGTTCAATGTTCTGTTTCTGTTCATGTAAAATAAAAAAGATGCTCATTACGAAAGTGGGCGTGTGAACTCACCGAGATCCAGGGGTGCTTGAGAGCCTCAGCAGCAGTGATGCGTTTGGAAGGGTTGATAGTCAACATTTTATTAATGAGATCTTTGGCCTCTGGAGTGACTGTGTCCCACTCAGGAGATGGGAACTGTTAGGAAATATTTTTTCAAACTAATACTGTCTTCTTTGTAGTATGCAGAAAAAAACTCTATATAAAAACTTAGTTATGGTTGATACATGCACATGATGCATGCACTTGAACACTTTGCACTTGTATAGGAGATCCAGAAAGTCAGGAAAAAACATAAAATATTATCTGCATGAAAACATTGCGCTGGGCTCTCAGGTTGTCTTTAATGGTATTTCTTCATACAATCCACAAAGTTAACTCACATCATAGGCTCCAGCTTTGATCTGCTGGTAGAGTCTGTGTTGGTCCTCATCCCAGAAGGGTGGGTAGCCCACCAGCAGGATATACAGAATCACACCTAAATAAATATCATATAATATACACATTTTATAGTTTAATATCCCAACAGTCCTGTGATATGTAATGCAGGTGTGAAAATCAATCTTTGGAATGTCAGGTTTTCATGCTTCCCTTTTAGTTAACTAGGTGAGCCAGTTATTAGTCCTAAAGAGCAGTGGATTTTAGATGGTGAGAACAAAACTTAATCAGAACTTAATGAGCCTTGATGTCACTTCCCTTTCATTTTGCAGATACTTTACAAGTCTCTAGACTGAACACACCACTGTTTCACCACTATTAGAGTTCACTAATAATTGGCTGACCTGGTTAATTCAACCTAACTGGATGACTTGCTGAAGCCAGATTTTTACATCTACTATGGAAATGTTCTCACAATATGAAGTTTGTAGCCATACTATACTTGAGGTCTATACTTGAGGATCCTTTAAGAATGAGCCAGCAACCTGTATGGAATTGTGGCCGGACGGGAGGATTGGGCTGATTTAAATGCGCAACTTTCCTGCTTACAAAGTACAAACGTTAATGTGTTTATAAAACACTCCAACCACAATGTGGTGGCCTCATCCCCGGTCCAATGCCATATAATGTACAACACAACTGTCCACAGCAGATCTGAAAATCTTCTACATTTTAAAAGAACCCACAGCATACAAAAGATGCTTTCAGACATCATTAAAGCATATAAAGATTCCACAGATTGTGGGAGTGAAGGCTCTGTAGAACCACATAGCACTTAGATAAACCAGTATTATTTGGTCTCAAACTAAAGCTTCCTGTACACTTTATGGGATGAACTTGAGTGGGAACACTTTATCCTGATCAATAGTTTTGGCAATGTCATTTTGATTTTTATTGAGCTACTAGAACATTAGACATAATACAAAAATGCAATATAAATGTTAAAAGTTCACTGAAGGTCTCCGTTCTTAAAAACAAATAAACAACATAAGAAGCAACTTTACTGTTGTACTGTTTGAACTCAAATTCTGGTAAGAGTCAGAGTCTGTGGCTATGGATATTCTATTGCACCATTTGATATAACAGCAGACAGCAGTGGATTTTAGGTGGTGGGAACAAAACTTAATCTTTAAGTGGGAAGAAAACTTAAATCTTCAGGAACCTTGATGTGACTCCCCTTTTAAACTCAATTTAAAAGACATTGTGAAATCTGCACACATTTAGGACATTGAACCCTTGGCTATTAAGCTTTCATTACCAACCTCAACCTTTTACTGCAACTTTCAGAATAAGACACACGTTTGATGTCCATGTTCATAAAGACCTGGCCATAGTTTTGTTATCACCATTTAAAATCCACTGTAGACTGTGGAATAATAATTGGTTCACCTGCTTAAATTAACCAGTAGAATGAAAATCTTACTGGATAGTGACTTGCTGAAGCCAGATTTTCACATTGCTTTGTGTTAGTGTGCAGATAAAGCAGACTTGGTTTACAACAAAGATCCAATTACCATTGTATGATCTGACACAATCTCTTGCCTGTTCATTCTGATCATTTCTTACGATAATACTAATACATATTAGTAACATATTAGTACATTAAATCCTTCCTAAACCACACATATTTAAAGTGTGTATATATGATGCATTCATATATAAAATCTTACCACATGCCCACAGGTCCACTGCTTTTCCATATGGGTCCTTCCTAAGAACCTCAGGTGACAGGTAACCAGGTGTGCCAGCAAAGCCTGCATCACAAAAAAATTTAATTCAGCCCTCATTCCTGCATAGAGAAGATTCAAGATCAAGATCAAGATTCAAGATTCTTTATTTGTCACGTGCAAGTTATACAGGTACAACAAGCAGTGAAATGTATCCTGATCTGCTCTTTTAACTGTGCAATAGACAAGGAAGATAGAGACGCAATACAAACTTACAAACATAAATACTAACTTAAATACGGAGGCTGGGGTAACAGGACAAAAATAAAACTATATATTATACAATAGGGAACATAAAGTTAAATGTGCAAACCTGAGAATGTAAAAATTGTAAATGTGCTAGGGCAGAACAGGTGCAAAGAGATGATTTTTTTAAAGTGCCAAGTGCAGCTGCAGCATTGTACATAGCAGAGTAGAGCATGTGACAATGAAGTGGCAACCAGTATAAGTTATCGTAACAATAAGAGGTATGTATTAGCAGCATGTAATAGCATGGACATGTACAGTATAAGTTATTGTAACAGCCGAATGACGAATCCCGTAACTCTACTAATTATGTTATGTTGCTCTCTACTCTGCAATATTTTGAGTGTATATTATTTCTTGCTGCACAAATAATGTTTGTTTCCTTGTCACTTAGTATTACTAATGTTAATGGAGGCAATACAACTGAAACCAATATTAGCAACTTCCCCCCCTCATTCTGACCCGACCTGTCAGACTTCCTCAGTAAGCAGGCTTTTAAGATACAGCCATTTTCTCTGTTCCTTTCATGGTGTCAAACTTCCTTACAGAGAAATAAAAAATAAAACACCACAGAAGGGATTTGTGGGACACTGCCATATCCATAACATGCTGCTCGTCTTACAGCTTTTTATCTGTTTCACATTCTTCAAACATGTAATCGATGAATTTATGGATTCAAAAGAAATTTGAATCCATTTGAATTTGTGTTCAATTTAGATATTAAAATGTGTATGTAAGTTAAATAAAGCAAAGATTTTCATGGTTTATTATGTTCTCTGTATTAAAAGTCCCCTATATTGGGTTTTTTAATTGGACCTGGGTAGAGTCACTTGCCTCTATCATGTCAGGGAAATAATTAGTCACTTTTATGCACTGCCTGCACTGCCTACAGTATACAAAAAAGTGACAGTGTGATTGTGACAGAACAAACTGATCTTGTAAGAGGATAATAAATTGGTGGTGTAATATTTTTACCTTTTTACTGAAGGTGTACTTCTCAAAAATGACTTTTTCCTTATAAACTGTTTCTGTCAATCCTGACAAATTTCTCTCAGTTTGTTCCTTTTGTTATCAGCAGAAGATAACAGTATGGTATGGTATGCGGTATGGCATGGTATGCAGTATGGTGAGATGGCTTTCCTGAACCATTTAAAAGCAGTGTTTTAATTATAATTACATAAAATAAATTTGCTCCTGAAAAGATTTGTTCCTGCAGACATGTGCAGTGAAATCCAAGTGACTTGATAATTACCGATTTTTGTCGTTTAATGACGGCTATAGGGGGCGCTCTAAAGCAAGAGACTAAAGCAGAGTCTCTGCTCTCTGTGGATTTCAGACAGGTATAAATTATTTGATTCCAGATGCCCATGTTTAAGGGTTATATTTGAGCAGTCTATTAAATTGGGATGCAGAGGGATGGTGAAGAGGTGACATTGTGGAAAACAGCATGGCTTTAATTGGTCTCCACAGTAGTTGACAGCGTGGAAAACTAGCTGTGTTTCTGTTGACACTGAATTTCAGAGATAAATAAAACCGGAAAGCAGGTCTCATAATATCTTTTTTTCACATGATACATAACTATGACTCGTTAGAAGGTAAACTCAGTAAACTCACACCACAATAAAGAGGCTAACATAATTATATTACATTTATAGCTAAATAAATACTATGAAATATGCGTACATGAACAAAATGAATGCAGTTATAAGTAACCCTAAATTTGGACCCTACAAATGCCAGATTTCTGGGACATAATGTCTAATGTCGGGTTATTACCAAACCACGCCTGCTGGTCCCCTTCAACCTCGATAGCCAGACCAAAATCAGCTAACTTGACCGCAGCTCCTTTGGACTTGGAGGCCAACAGCAGGTTTTCTGGCTAGAGAGAGAGACAAATATAAGAAGCGTGTATTAAAAACCAGAATGTTTTTGCGTGTGAATACAGACATGAGAATACATCATCGCATTCCCATAGATCCACCACCCACTTCAAGCCCACACAGTCGAGCAGCAGCCTATACCTCTCATTCTACTTTTTTAGTGCACCCTCCAGCCTACACAACTCCACATCTCCACATTTATTACTGCTTCAGACCCAGAGCTCTACCACATGGCAAATAAGGCAGTTCATTCATGTACATGAGATGGAGATATTTGCAGGAATGTGAGGTAATGGTGTTTCTCTATTTCATTCGTATTTGCTGAAAAATTAAATATTGTGTACCGCAGTAAGGTAACGGCAGTGTCACTTTTCAGTATTAATAATGCATTGCGTTTTCATGCACAGTCAAGTCTAGAAAACAAAATTAAATCTACATGAAATGCCTTCAAAAATCCCACATCAAATAAAAATGCCTTAAATGCTTTTTGGAGGTGCAGAAAATGAAATGCTTTAAACTCAGAGCTCTAGAACTGTGCAAATAGTACTGTTCATTCATGTACATGATATGGAGATATGTACAGGAATGTGAGAAAAAATATTTAGCTGTTTCCAAATTCATTATGACACACTGTGTGTGATAACTGCGGTGTTAATTTCTTGTATGGTTTGTTCCATTGTGTTTTCATGAGCTGTTATTTCTACATGAAATACCTTGAAAGGTCCCACATCAAATAACTCTACAGCTTTCTGGAAATACAGAAATTTTAATTCTGAATGATGCTCAACAGAAACTAGTAAAAATTGAGTTACACAGAGCTGGCATTAATACTTTTTATTTATTTTAATGTGATGCAATTAGCCGCCACTGTTCATTTAGTCTCTTTTTCTGGGCTTGAGCTGTGCTCTCTGACCTGTTCCTCATGCAGGGGAGTAATGGCAGATAGGCAATATTTCCAGCCCACACACTGCTGTAGCCAATGGCTAATTATGTCACATCTCACAGCAAGAGTGAGCTTTCACATCAGCTCCTAAAGAGGCTCCATTTTGTAGAACGGTATGATGGTCGAAGCAGAACAGGTAGAGGTATTGCATCACTGATGGAGATGAACCGACAGGCCTGAATGTGTCATGAAGGCAGGAGTATACAGTAAATACAATGTTACTGTTAACATTTCCCATTAGCATTGGGTGTCTTTCAGTGTAGACTCTCTTTAGTAGGGTTTACTGCCATTATGGATCCTCAGTCAGATAAAATAGGCCCCTTGGGAAAACAAAAGTGACCCAAATATCATAGATAAGTAATTCTTCTTAAATGAACAGGGATTTTATTGCTTTTGTGACTATAAAGGGCAAGGTTTAGTAACCTTTTTTTGTTCACCGCTGTAAAAAAAAAAATGCTCCATGTGGCAAGCAAAAAGGCATCTGTTAGTAATCTTGGAGTGTAGGTACTCGAAAAACTTACTTAAATACAATACTCAAGTATTTTTACCTTATTACTGTCCACCTTCGGACAAAGATTCGATTGCATACTGCTGTATTATTTTGGTCACATTGGCAATGTAGAATATACCTTTAAGTCTCTGTGAACGACACCCATCTGATGACAGTGAAGGACAGCTTCCAGGATCTGCTGGATGCAATGACTACAGGTTGAAGAAAGACCGACTCATTAGAGCAGAATCATTTATGACAATTAGTCATAACACAGAAATGTCATGGTCATGAAGAAATCATTCAATCATTTTTCCTAATGTGAACCCCATCTCAGAATATCAGTCAGATTCTCATTATGGTCCTGTAATTTCAGATGCTAAAAGCTTGCTTCAAAACATAATAAATATATGTACTCTTCTAAAAAAAATTGGGTTAGACCTCCTTTTGCCTACAGAACTGCATTGTTTCTTTGTGGCGTAGATTCACAAGCAGCCTGGGCTGTTTATACAAGCCAGGATGGATCCATGCTTTCATGTTGTTTACACTAAATTCTGAACCTACCATCTGAATGTCAGTGCAGAAATCGAGACACCAGACAATGTTTTTCCAGCCTTCTAATTTTGGTGAGCCTGTGGATACTGTAGTGTCGCTTTCCTTTTGTTAACTGTCAGAAGTAGCACCAAGTGTGGTCTTCAGCTATGCCAATCACAAGATTTGACGTGTTGCGCTTTCAGAGATGCTCTGCGGCATACATTTGCTGTAATGAGTGGTTACTTGAGTTTTGCCTTTACACCAGCTTCTTTTTCTTTTCCATCAACAAGGCATTTTCGCAAATGGAAGTGCTGCTTACTGGATGTTATTTCTGTTTTTAACAATTCACTGTAATCCTCAGAGATGTTTGGGCGTGAAAATCCCAGTAGATCAGCAGATTCTGAAATACTCAAACCAGAGCATCTGGCACCAACAGCCGTGACACCTTCAAAGCCAATTAAATCACATTTCTTTCTTCTGATGCTTGGTTTGAACTTCAGCAGCTGTTCCTGACCATGCCTAAATCCATTAAGTCTGTGATGTGATTGGCTGATTAGCTATTTGCATTATCACGTCATTAAAAAGGAGCACCTAATGACGTGACGTGACAAAACAATATGACACTAAAATAAAAAAGAAAATATTAGCGCTCCTAAGACGCTCTTAAGGCTACAGGTCATTGAACAGTTTGTTTCACAAATCAGTAAATCACAAGTCAAATGAAGATCATGCTAATTAAACTGCAAATGGGTGACAATTAAATAAAGCCTACACTGCTGAGCATCTAAAAATAAAGCTGCTTTTCCAAATTGATTGGTGTTTGTATCTGATTGCCTCATTTAGAAACCCTGCTATATAATCACTGCAAATCAGTGGCATTTAATCAATACTACCATTTAAAACACTAATGGACTGCAGTATCTTTGTGTTTATTTATTCCATGATTAATTAGACATGATGACATTGACAAATCAGAAATTAGGAGTGTTCATACATACCCAGAATGCTAAAAGATTTAATTAATGGGGAAAAGAAAGTCTCTTTAAAGATTGACATTATAGGAATTGGATATATTTAAAGAGTTTTAATATGACACTAATAATAATAATAATAATAATAATAATTAATAATAATAATAATATAATAATAATAATAATAATAATAATAATTCCATCTCTTTCAAATAATTACTATTACTAATAGTAAAGCCATTAAATGTTTCAAAAACATAAAATCAAACAGAATTTATTTTACAATAAATATAGACTTTCTTAAAAACAAGGCTTTCCTTGGATTGAGTGCAGAGCTGTTTTATTTACTTTCTGCCATCCTTCATCATGCTTTATAAGGAGACTGATGAGATGCTTTTTATACAGTTTAGAAGGACTTCTTAAAGTGATCAGACTGCACTTATGAGCCTTTGCTAAAAATTACCTGCTGGTTGGGCATTACAAAAAACACTTTTTTCCTTTTACATTTTTTTGTATTTATTCCTATATATACCTTGCATGGCATCAGTGTCACTACTTATGTTTGTCAGAGAAGCTGGGTTTCAACTTTTAAATGTAAGACCTTAAATCAAATTGCCTTATACAGTATATATGAGAATCCGCAAGTGGATTCCACTAATACAAGTAGACATATATTTGTTTGCCGTCGAATGTTTCACACATTATGTGTGATGCATGCTGGGATGGTTATGGGGGGTACTTGCCTGGCATCTGCCTCACTGTAGTATTCTCTGGCAACAATATCCTCAAACAGTTCACCACCCGTCACCCTGCAAAAGACAGACAGATCACTTTCCTCGTCACAGAAGAAGTGAGAGATGTCTAGGTTGGAATTCCCTATGCTGCATTATTCTTTAACACAATTATATGTGAGCTATGTTAAGTCTTAAAACAGTACAATGGAATGCTGGAGTTCTGAGTACATGAGCCTCATCCATTACTCAAAAGCCCCTGTCAATGACACACAAAAGGCGGCATTTTGGCCAATGAATAGCAGAGTGCCGGCTTGTGATGATGCACTACGTGGGAGCATTGCTTGTTCTGTAATACTTTTTCTCTTTTCCAGCATTTGAATGTTCTACATATGTTGCTCTTAACCACAGCTAAGAACAAATCTTTGATCTTTAGAAATCACAGCTTCTACCTCAGCCTACAGTGTGACACAGTAACTATTATTGCAACAAATCCATTGCAACTAATTGTTGCTCTTGTTGCACATTCAAGTTCTTTTGATCTTGGCCTGGTTGCATTTGTAATCGCACTTGAGCTCCTGAAAAAGCAGACACTTCCTTAATTATGGAAAAAGAAAAAGAAGAGAAACAGTAACAATGAAAGAACAAAAGCACAGACACTTACAGGTCAAAGATCAGGTAATGATGCCCCTCCTCTGAGATGCTGTCATGGAGACGCACTGAAAAAGAGATATTTGTGCTAATCAGTGTCCATGAAAGAGTGGAGCTCATCCTCCAAACTCATAATTATCTGCAGTGATCAAAGAGAAAGCCTGTTTCACAGCTCCACCCACTGAAGCTCTCATGAAGCTTTAAAATTTCACTTGAAGATCAGCAATAATTGCCCAAGCATTTTTCAGAGCATTTTATTTCTTACTAGCTAGCTTCAACACACTGGCCAATACAAGAAATTTCAGACATTGGTAGGAATGTAGTATAAGGAATGATATATATATATATATTAAATATATCTACATCTGGTTGTCACACTATGAGTCCCAACCTCTGACAAGAAGAAGTTTTCAAATGATTTACACACAATTTTCTTGAAAATGGTTATGTTCCTTGAATAAAATTAATGTGTGCATGTGTATCTCTAAAATGCTCCCACCAGTAGTAAAGTTAAAGTAAATTTAGCTGTCATCTCAGATTTATATACTGTAGCTCCACAGTGTGGCTCCAGTTTTTATAGGGTACAAAAAGCACTTGGAATACACATTCATAAATAAGCAACAAACATAATCTCTTAAACTAGACCAAATGTGCAGTAGGTACAGTCGTTATATTTGCCAACATTTTGTGCAACTGTTTCATCAGTAACCAAAGTGAAAAACATAAGATGATCAGATGTAAATCTGAGGTCATGTGGGAAAAATGCTATCACACAATTTGACCTATGACTAAAATTCATTAAGGATCTACTTCACAGTAAGTAATCACAGTAATGTTCTCTCTTCAGACAAGTCAAAGGTGACATTGCCCGGCTACCATGGTCAAGTCAAAGTCAAAGTCAAAGTCAACGTAAACTTTGTCATCTCTGCCGTATACAATATACAGTACAGAGAGACGAGATGACATAACTCCAGTTTCTACAGTGTACAAAGAACAAATAAGGCACATAGAATATGCATATATAAATAGCCTATAAAATATAAAAACTCTAAACTAGAGGTAGAAAAAGAGACAATTTAGTTATGGTGTTCAACCTACAAGTTCTGGGATTGTCTTTTTACATTTAATGTGCATAGCTCTGCAGCAGTTCAATATAAACAGAGAATCTATTTAAAAAATAATATTATCTTTATAAAGTCTAAGCTAACTATGTGAAGTGTTCAATAATATGTGCAAATATAGTAACAGCAGTCAAGTGGAGAAAACTATAATTAGAATTATACAATTACAATCATGGAATACAATTCCACTTTTGTGCAGTAAATGTGTCTGTGCCTGTTAACATAAACAGTATCCCTGGAACAATCTCACAATCTCACAAAACAGTGATTTGTAAAGTGCAGCGGTGCAATAGATGCAAACCAAAAGTATTTGGGCACACGGCCAAAAGTGTCGGAACAAGCAAAAGCCAGGCAGAGAGTCTGAACTTCATTTGTTCTAAGTAGTGAAAACTACTTGATGTAATCCATATTTACATTTATGGACACGCTTATTCAGACTAACAGTCTAACTAACTAACTAACTGTCAGCAGTGGTTCCCAAAGTCAGGATGATTCAAGGTGAATGATTGAGATTGAAAATGCCACTGATCTAGGAGCGACAGTCTCACAGCTACAACCCAAAGTTTTTGTTTTATCTCTCTCATAGCTGGTTAAATTTTAAAGCTATATTTGTTCAGAGAGGAACATTTGAGAAATTACATTAAATGTAGTCCTGGGAAAATTAAACTTGTGCTTTAGGGCCCAACTGTGAATTAGGCACAGATTCTCAGACCACTGCGACGTTACGGACCAATAATTATTTTGCAAATAACGATCAGATACTGTATTGTGGCAGTAGTCTGAGGTCTGAAATTAAAGCCATTTATGTGCTTCGTATGCTGTGTGTGTAATAATAATGATAATAACTGGTATGAAATATATATATGGTAATGAAACTTGTTTTGGGTTTCTAGAGGAGCAAACCCAGGAAGTGAGAGATTGATGGCATTTCAGTTTCCATGGGTTTTGAGTTCTCCTCCAGGAGAAGAGCTTTCTTGGTGAGAACAATGCAGCCCACTAGCACACACTCCCTCCCCCATGAGCCTTGAGTTGTGTTGCTTGCTGCGCCTGTGTGTAGGTGTAGCGTGTGTGCTCTCAGCGCAGAGAGGCCACGTGGATGCGGCAGTGTGTGGGTGCTGAAACCGCTGAGAGAAAAAGAGGGAAGCTGCCGTTGGATAAGTTCACCTGACAACGCCAGTGATCAGCAACAATTACATAAGCCGTTAAAAAAACTGCATCTGCTATTAGTTTCAGTCATTTTTTTTTATCTAAGCAATGTGACTTGCAGACTGACTCCCTTTTTTAAACAATAAAATCCAGAGGATGTGATGCACCAATGCCAAAATTCTTAAATATGTTTAGATATGTTAAATTCTAATGTAATAAAATAACAAATGTAAATGTCTTTATTAAAAATCTATGAGATTTTAACAATGAATTAATTGCAATACAATGAAATGGACAGAGTAATTAATTTTGGATAAGGTGCTATTCATGCAATGGTCAGTGCTGTTATATTTGTTGACAAGGTCTATATGATGTAATTCTACATATTTATAAAACAAACATTCAAAACAAATATGTGTTCTGTAAAATCTGGAGCCACGTCATCTTGTCTCTCTATATAATTGTATATAGCAGAGATGACAAAGTTTACTTTGACTTGGAAAAATCCAGGATGCAGGAAGCCGAAAAAAGGTTAGAGTAAAGCAAAAAAGATTTTCTTGATAAGATGGGCAGAGATTTATATGTAAAATCACCTGAAGAAAATGGCTAAGAAATGAATGATCACTGTCACAGTTTTACCATAAGAGGTAAAAGTTTTTACACCATTATCACTAATTCATTTTAGCCAAAATACCCAGTAAAACTACTGGTATCATTTTTCTTCTTAAGTTATAGTCTATTATAAATTCAGTAAAATATCACAATGGCTCTATATATTTTGTTTGGTAACACAACCATTAATCACCCAAAGGTAAATATTAAATATGTTTCAGACCAAAAATATCCCAGACATGCCCACATCCACCTGCTGTAATGCATATAGTGTTTGAATGAGTCATGCTAGAAGTGCAATTCATGCCAAGATCAATGTAACTGCATTTTCTACATTGTTTTAATGAATCTTAATGGACTCAAGGCCAAAATTAGGGTGAGAATTTCAAGTACACAGATGTAGTTTAGAACGAGTGAGCAGCAATTGCAGTCTTTTTTAGGTGCCGAATCTATACACAGTTAGTCCCATACGTATCCCATATCTGAGTATCAACTCATCATATAATATTTCATATGAGGCTCTCAATACTATACATATTTTCAAATTGTCCTGTTCAGACAAAATAAATATGTAAATAAATAAATACATAACATTGATTTGTTTGGGACTAGAAATTTGGTAAATCTGGCATTAAATTTTTATTTCTATATCAACAATAAAATGAACTATTCACATATATAATGCCATGAAAAATGTGCATCTTTTCACCTCTGTTGTGCCGGCAACCCTGCCTACGGCATTGATCAGAGTTTATCACATCGTTTTTCCGTATTCCCGAGAAAGAGGTGTGATATGGCAACCTTCCTGACCCACAGTACCTTCCATCACGGCTGCGAGGGAAAAAAAAACAAACTGAAGCCATCCAGCCCACTAGTTCCTCCATAAAGGATGTGGGAGGATTTTGGCCGCTCCACAAACATACACCCCCATCTGGCACTGAGGAAGGCTGATTTTCAGTAAGAAAAAAATGTGCCAGGAAGCAAATATATTCAGCGATCTCTCTCTCTCCCTCTTTCCCTCTGTGTCTCGCAAGACTTGCAGCTTCCCGCAAGAAGCTGTCAATGTGAGATGACTGTGTCACAAGCATTCATAAGGAGGGAACCAGAGGGATACCTCTGCTATGTCATTAACTGCTGATTCAGGATGAGGTCAGGGCTCTTTTTAGGTCTGAGATCTCTATTTTTTTAATTAAATATCTCTAGATTCCGATCTAAGTCACTATGATACCTGAAATATATCTCTTGCAGCTATAGCTAAAGCGTCTGTGAAAAATAAATAAAAAAATAAATAAAAAAATAACATACTGTAAGAGACACTGGGGTCTATGTTACATGCATAATGCTCCTCCTCCCTTATTAACTGTTTAACTAATAAATGACTATGCATTGCCAGTGGGTGTGCCTGACTTACACTGAAGCAGAATTTGGCAAATTGTTGGCACATTTTGCACTGTTGACCAACAAAAAACTGGTCTACATTTACAATTATTGCATTTAGCTGGCACTCTTATGCAGAGTGACTTTCATTTCCTAATTTCAGGGACAGTTTCAGGGACAGGAGGCAGGATTCGAACCCAGGACCAGTTTAAGTGTAAGTGTAAGTTACCAACTTACAGTAGATATTTTTAATAGCTTATGCTACTAGTTTTGCCACTTTCGAAATGCTGTGCTTATTGCAGTGTGGTCATTGCATCACAGCGTGCACTTAGCAGCTGTGAGACACAGGCAAAGGATAGAGCCCGCCTTGGTGAAGAGGAAATTAAGAATCAGTGACCGTGAAAATAACTTCATTAGCTACTTTTTCTCTCTAACTTGGAGTGTAGCTAACTACTAGAGCTGCACGCTTCAGAAAATCTCAGGATTCGATAAATCAACTCCCAATTCATAAGCGATTCTCAATTCACTACATAGGTGAATTGTTTCCAGATTGCTGTTTTGAGTTACTTTTCCCATTTGACTGTGGCAGATCTACAAAAAACCCCACACTGAATCAAATGTAGTTTACTAAATGTAATTCATATGTATGCATTCTGACTGCATTTCCTTCATGCTCACGGGAAGGAGGTCTATCTGAGCAGATTTTGGCATTGCACTATCTATAGGATTGGCGAGCTTAACTCGTGTCAGGGGAAAAAGTACACTAGTACCATTACATTTGTTGGAAAATAGGAATAGATTTTTTGGAATGCATGAATCAAATTTAAGTCGAGAAAGAAACAATGATGATTCGATTTGATTTGACTTTCTTACACACCCCTACTAACTACTACATTAAACCAGCTCCTTTATTGCAGCTTAGCTACTTTTAATCTTAAATTGCTTGTAACTTGTTGCTTGTAAGCTACCATTTAAACTAGCTTTCCCAACAATGGTTATTTACACTGTAGTGCGTGGTAGTTGTGTTGCCAGTTCATGTCCCAAACCAGAAAAGGATATTCCAACAAGGAAGGGCTAAGAGCAGAGGGATGAATTTTCTTTGTGGTGTGTGTGCTGTGGTGTGTTCACAATCACTCACTCATTATCAAGTTATAGACATATTGATTGTTATTATAAAGATATTAAATCCCTAAAAGGATCACTGACCTCATCCTGCATAAGCACATGATGATATAGCAGAGGTGTAACACCGACAATGTGTGTATGCTGGGTACACACAGGGAACATTTTGTTTCAAATTGATAACAAACTGAAAAATTATAATAGTGTACAGCCAGATATTTAAAATACATTACGTTTGTGGTTGGTGAGCTTAGATGGAGCTCTGCTACTGCCACTTGTTTGCAGATTCCTCCTGTGGAAAGTGTTTCCTTTTTTCTAATAATGCTCCATTATAATAGCAATCTGACAAGTTAAAGGGAATAATGTTCTAATTGATCTACGGTTTGTTACACCCTAAACACCCATTATTGAAGAGAATAAGAACAACCATTTTAGACTGTTCATCTGCTGCAACGACTCCTTTTCCACCCTTAAACTAGCAAAATTCTACTGTGCCAAGCACTTGGAAAATAGCCAAGCATGTTGGTAAGTAGAGCCGACAGTGTTATTAAATGGTGTTGTCCTTCAGCTGAGATGTAAAAAACCAAGGTTCTGATTTTATGAAAGATCTCTGGACATTGCTCGTAAAGCTGAGGGTTTCTGCCCTGCTGCTCTAACTAGATTTCTCTTGATAACCATTTTTGATTTTGTTCTGGTAATAATTCCTCGCCTCTAATTGGCTATGTGTCTCTAGTGCATTAATGTGCAATAGCTGGCATGTGGTGACTGTGCTGTCATAAATATGTCAGAATTGTATTATACGTACAGGTGATGAATATAGTGGATGAAGTGGCTTCCAGTGAATATATTGTATAGCTTTATATAGAAAAAATATAGAACTGTATCTCTAACTAACAATAAACAGTATAGTTCTTTTAAGAAAACTCCTTATCGAGTGGAGATACTGTATGGACTAATTTTCATAATTACAGCTCCTGTCTGTGAAGGGTGCATAATGGATGCCTCCTTCAGGGATCAGTCTGGAGCATCTACGATCAACGTGTCACTTCAGTTCAAATCGTTTGTCATTGTCACGTATTCCTCACGTCTCAACCACAATAATCATGAGTGTGTGTATATAATATTTTCCTTGCCGTTCATTCTGCCCTCCAATTTTTTTATGCCACATACGAGAGAGCCGGGCTACATCTTTGCCAAAGACAGATGAGCGAAAATGTCTGGGATTAATAATGCAGGCAGTCTTGTCACTGCTAGTGAGGCCAATGCATTATTGAAGAAGTGAGAGACTAAGAACAGTGCTCTGAGCCTCTTAATCACCAAATTAAACATTGAGCTTCTAAAGCTGCTCTAGGAGTGCACACACGCTGCTCCACACACAGCAGCTTTCCTGTGTGTGTACACAGAGGCAGTAGGAGTTTGTCTTTATGTCTGCGTTGGGTGAACGTCTATGGCTAGTGATGTGTCATTCAGTGTGCTTTTATCTTATTTCTAAAACGTGCTAAAAAGCACTATAATATCAGTCAAGCTGTTGTCCCTCTTGATTTCATTATCTCTAAGAGTGGTCTCAAATTACAAGACCACTAGACTTGAGACAGTTTTAGAAAATGAATAATAATTGAAAAAACACATTTATCCTAAAAGCACAGTTGAGGACACTGCCGATAATCCCAAACAATGGCTGTACTCAATGGTGAAGTCTCAACGCAAAAATGATTCATCTCAATAAAGCAATAAAAATCCAGCACATTATATATCCCAGAACTTACTTACTTCCAGAATGTTTAATTAAAGAATAAAAAAAGGATTTTGTGTCAGTATAATAAAAATCTCTCTATTGCTCTTTGATAGTTCGCTTTATATTAACTTTGATAGCATATCATTCCCATCTGTCCCAAAATTGATTAGAATGATTAATCCATAATGCATAAAATTTTATGATAACATTTCACTTACAAGTTATAATTATGCCTGGATAACTTCTTTTACATGCCCACACGCTGTAATGCATTGTAGCAAATTAGAATTCAAAGTGCTCCCTAATTGGTTATGTAATTCATTAAAATCGCCATGTATATGAAAAAAGCATAAATGTACTTCCATAAATCATACAAAAGTGATTTATCGTGTTTAGCTGACAAGCAACTTACCAATGTTAGGGTGCTTGAGCAGTCGACAAATCCTAGCCTCTCTGTCCAACTTCTGATGGTCTAAAACACACAAAAACACACACAGAAGCAGAGAAAGTCTTGCATTACTATTTTTATGAGGTTCAGTCTTAAGTGTGAAGTGTACTGGCAGTCAATCAATGTTCTTAGAGTGAAATGTAATCACGCTTTTATTTATTTTTTTATTTATGCCATTTTGCTTGTTAGAAAGATCAAACATTTGTATTGACCATCTAAATGTGCAAACTCAATTTTTACTATTATATTACTATAATATACAATTTGGTCAACACAGTGCGTAAATAGAAGCCCATAACACATTTGGCATGAAACCAGAGAAAATTGGAGCAACTTTGGGTTTCTGTAATGTTCTTGATTCTGTAATTTAGCACAATGATAACTGAGAGAAGAATCATATCAGAATCAGAATGAATATTAATGCCAAGTACATCATTACATACAAGGAATTTGCTTTGGTGGTTGGTGATAAGACATTAAGAGTAAAAGGAATTAATATAAATAAAAAGATATGGAATAAGGAGATAAGAGTGCAAGGATATTGTAGGATAAAAATAGACACATTTAGGAGAGTACACAGATATAGTAGGATACAGTTATTAACAGCGCGCCATAGTTTACCTATATACAGCAGAAAATGAGAATAGGTCATGACATGCGCGAGATAGTGGGTGTGCATAATGGACTGAAATAATTAACCGATTGTTCTATAAAACAATTTAGAATAGCCTGTATCCTGTTGAAAATTGTCCTTTTTGTTTCTTTCAAGACCTTAAAAGTATAAAAAGACAAATTGTCAGAGACAGGGGGATACTGGTTCAGAGAGGCAAAGGTTTTGGGCAGAACCACTGAAGTTACTAACTTTAGACCGCTTTACCCCATTTGTCACTGACCAGTTCCTGACAACAGAAATATCCACTATCACCATTATAGCAGGGACACTGGCATGGTAGAAATCATTGTGCTGCTGTGTGACCACAAGGTATAGCTGCATTACTGAAGTTATTACACACTTCATTAGCAGTACAGGCATGTGAGTGGTCATCATCCCCATAAATTGGGGGAAACCAATCAATGGTTAAGCAGCAGATGACAGCTGTAATAGTGCTGCTTGCAAAGGGTTTCTAAACAGTGCTAACAAAGTAGTAAATGAGGGAGTCTTTTTTAGAAATTACATTTGCTGAATCAGATTTGAATGACATAATTTATTTTAAAAAATAAAGACAATCTGAACTTAATCGAAAGCATCAAATCATCAATCCTTATGTTGCCATTTAAAAAGCCTAAATACGAAAGTGGAAAGCAACAGTGACTGCATGCTTCAGATAGGAACCGTATAATATTTGCAAGTGTCATGCGCTTTTTTGAACACACTTGTTTATTTAAAGTGTAATTCTCTGTGTGGGGGTGGAGCTAGCATTCATGCCACCTACTGGAATTTCACACCAATGCGAGAACACAGCGTACATCTGAAAGGAGTGGATAAGTTCTCTGCTAAATATATGCAAAGGTATTCAGTCAAAATCACATTTATCACATCGCATTTATAGCATATAACAGATCACTTGTCCAAAGTGGCTTCCATTTCCTCATTACAGGGACAATTCTTCTTGAGCAACTTCGGGTTAAGGTTCATGCTCAGGGGACCAGTGGTGGTAGTGCTCAAGGTAAAATACAGTCAGCCTCAACTCCCCAATCTCTTGGTCTATAGGCCAGATTCCTGACACCAGACAACTACAACCACCACAAACAACACCCAACTGGAAATCTGATACCACAGATATCATTCTATTCCCATAGAGGGGCAACAAATGCGTGTTTAGGATCAAAATCAGGCTACTGATTGTGTGCTTGCTAGTTTTAAAAAATTCTAGCATGCAGGCTTCATAGTCTGTGGCTACTAAATGTTCCAAAATAAATCCATCAATAATTGAAAAAAAAATGATATTCAATTCAGCATTACTCCTGAAATGCAACCATGCATTCATCTAAAAGAACTGTGGCAGAGGTCTTACTCTAAGCAAATCTACCACATCACACTTCACTGAATGTAGAATGAGCTGCTTTAAACTACATTTTAGCATTTTAGAATGCCTACTTTTCATGAAAGTAACTCAAAAGTAATTCAGGAGGCATGTAACACATTACAATTCAGAGACAATAGTACTGTAATGTAACAAAATACTTTGAAATAACAGTAACTAGCATTCTATAATGTATTACATTTTGGAAATAACTTGCCCAACACTGCATGTAAATACTATTCTTACAGCTTTAACACAGCTAATTCTTGGACAAAAATGAAATAACAGCACTATTGGCAGCTGGTAAAGCATGCATGGATCTCTGATTCAGTTTGTTCAGCAGCCAGTAAGCTCTCCACTAATGCTTTTGGAACTTACTTTCCGCCTATGCATCATGACCTGCAGTTGTACCTCTGACTGGCAGGCTGTTGACTAATACAACTGATCAAGCCCTCAGCAACTGTTATTAATCCTTTCCAATATATGTACATATTGGTTGCATTTCTGCACTGTTTTGAGCCCTTGGTAACAGCATTTTGAGGGCCACCAACCCACCACTAAGTAAAATGATTTAATTTTTAAAAAATTGACATCAGTGTTTTGAACCCACTTCTTTTCTTTTCCTTTATCATTTTTTACTTTCTCGATATCTGACATAAACTTAAAACTCTGTTCGGTAGTTATGTTCCCGTAAAGTAGTTGCTCCTGTGATCTGAGGTTACACTAAGGTACCCGTGAGCAAGGTATTGTTCCCAAGCACAGCTCCACACTGCTTTTATACAAATGCAGAGGTCATGTTTGGTGAAAGTGAAGTGGTGTGTTCATAGTGACAAATAATCGCTTTCTTTCTTTCATTCAAGTAGACAATTTCCCACCGCTGTCATAAAAAAGACTTTTACAGAAACTGTGAAAAACCATACAGGATAGAAAAACGACATAAACAAAAAAGGTCATGTATGCATCCAATTAACAAATATATACAGCTCATTTACTGTATAGCTGATGGAGGTAGGTTCCCTAATGTGTGTCAGTCACAACAGAAAAGCATGTGGATTTCCCTTCACGGTAATGTGTACACTTTCTGTATTCCCTTTATTCTGAATCATCTGTAACTATGGGTGTGTGGTCCTAAAATAAACTGAAATAGTTAATAAATACTTAGCATCTGATTGTCACATTGTACACCATGGTGAATGTATACTGCTCAACAACACGTCTAACGACAGTATGGTTAAGAACATGTCAAATGTATACCAGTGGTGAAATGCAAAAATGAAAATTTTTCATTAATGCCAGTTTCTACCCCAATGCACATAAACTTAGCAAGATGCAAAACTCACAACCTCACCAGCTCACTCCAGTTTGCATAGAACTCTCAGTCTGTCAGCACTATTAGAAAATGTACCCAATTACCCAATCTGTATTGATGATAATACAATGTCCTGAAAATAGTACATTTTTGAAAACACAAAGCAGGCACGAGTGTTTGCAGTGTGAGATCTTTTGCAATTGCATCTTTAAGTAAGAAATAATAATCCAAAACACAGGGTGCAAACATAACCACACTCAGGTGAGTAACACAAAGAACACGATACAAGATGATGCCAGACAGAGACAGACGGGAAGAGGAGGACTTTGTATACATGGGAAGACACCTGAAACACATCAAAGTAGTGAGGGATGATGAAAGAGAAAACACAAAGGGCGGGGGAAAAGTCAATATTCTAAGGATCAGGAGCATTGGGTGGACTGGTGAAGAAGGTTTGCTTGACCACACTCCCCATGCATTTTACATCTTTGTACAAGATCTAAAGTTGATTGCATGGAATATGGAATATTGCACACAGCTAGGTTTGCCTTAATTGAATGCTGGGTTTGGTTTATATTGCATTTATATTGGATTTTATTGTTTAATGCAACACTCAAGAAATAGCGTCAACATTAAGCACTTCCATTGTGTGTGTATGATAGCCAATGGCTGTTATTGTTGCATTTCATCTTTAGTCTATATGGAAACTGCCCTTACAACATGGCACTGCAAGCAGATATCCAAAGTGACAATCTTTATGACAATTTCAGCCACCAAGCACCAAGTTGGGCAATATTTGTACATCTAACTGTTCTGTATCTAACTGCTGCAAATGGTCAGGTAATCCCATAGGGGGGTTGGGTCATCTTGGATATTACGAGTGGAATTCTGTCTGTCTCTTCCCCATGTGCCTGCTTTATTGGTCATTAATAGAACCCTGAAGTGCTGGAGCATGCTCCTGATGAAACCAAGATAAGCTGTGGCACACAGTATAGTCAGAAAGCGTAAGAAGCCGAAATAAGGATATCAAGTTTATTTAAAATAATATAGAATAAAGAGGAATTAAAGAATATAGGTGTAAAGAACATACAAATAAAGATGGCACCAATCCTATATGTGGGTTGAATGTTGGTCCAATAACTACCCAAATAGCTGGATTGGGTATTGGTGGCATTGGGCCAACTTATGGAGCCAATCTGTAAATGTGCGCACACACAATTAGTAACGCGTCAGATGTGGCACTGCAGTAAATCTGCTTTATTGTTCTACATTTATGCCAATTTGTATACATTGATATGATAATGAGCAGAACAAGCAACGCAACATACTACAACTCCAAAAGCAAATCACACAATTATACTGTTTAATTCCCTTAACAACACCAGCTCTTACTCACAATCTCTGTGTTTCTGATGATTTGAGCACCACAGGATTAGGGACCGTCAAAAAATTATAGAACTGTGTTTAAACAAATAATTTTTGAGATGTTATTTTAATAATAAATGATTTAGCATATACATATGAGTGTGTAATTATTACATTGTTTTAGTTAGGAAAACAGTATTTAAGTCAAATACTTAGTCATAACAGAATAATCTCAGTCATGTATTCAGATATTTGTAAAGCATTATTTTCTGTTTAATAAAGACTCAAAGACTGTAATGGTTTGTATGTATGGGTAGATATCCAAATTTCCAATATCAGTATCATATCGGACATAAAAAAAGCGGTATCGTGCCATGTTTACATATAAGTGTAGCCTATATTCACCTCCAACAAGAGGCCATGATCACTGGTTGTGCTGGCTGACCACGTGGACAAAAGAACCTCAGTATGTTGGTATGAGCATTGGCAACATTTAAAGAATGCAAATTGCCCTTGTTTGATACGAATATTAGTCAGTAGACTTCAATAGCAGCTTGGCTAGGCCTGAAGCCTATTAGCCAAATAATTTTAATCACTGTTCATCTTGCTCTCTATACAACTGGGATAGTGCAATCATGCATCTGCATCAGATAATTTCCAGAACCAGCCAAGGATATGAGTGTGATGAACAACCGCTGTGCTCATTTTTGCCATAAGATGCTTTGAAAAATCTGCTGTTTTTAGACGTTTGCTGTGTAAATTGCATTCAGAGAGTACATGGAGTAGCTTGTAGCTAAACTCACCATACTGTGTTAACCACAGATACTAAGATAATTATTGAAAAGTGGCCATATCACCCAAATAGGTGGTTTAAATATCAAAAATCAGAAGTTAACACTGTGCTAAACATGCTGCCAATAGTGTCATCTAAAAATGCTATGCTCTTTAAGGTGCTTAAATTACAAACATTCTTAGGAAATTTCAGAATCTGTGTCTCTTATAAATATGTAAATATTATAATTATTTGATTTATTAGAAATACTTGCAGCCCTAAATCCAGTCCGACATGTAGACAAATCTAGATTTTTCCCCTGCAGATTCTAATGATTTCACCTCTGTGCCATCACATACCACCAACATGGGATGCAGCACCAGCAAAGGAGAGACGTCAGCAGATTCCCCCTTACCTCTGCCAAGAGGTAAGAGAGCTGTCACAAAAAAGGCTAGATTCAAGGATAGGGCTGAACAGCAGCAGCACTCACATATAGATTTCTGTAAGGTCAATACCGTCACAAAAAAGTAAGTTTTCTTCTCCCTAGAGTGGAAGGGCCATTAACCATTAATTTTCCCCCTTTCAGACCTGACAGGATGCAACCAGCAGATTGTCATGTACCTCAGGAAAAGAAAAAAAAAGAGTTCAGTAAACCACTGGGACTGTTGGATTTTGTGTGCTGAATTAGTTTTTTAGATTGTATTAAACTAATTAACTATGCACCCTCTGATCTGAAACATAATCATGGATGTTGTCAATTTAAACAGAAGCCAAATTAAATAGTGACAAGCGCAGGTGTAGAATGTTAAGGCAGGCAAACTATAGACCAGAACAAGGGAGACTAGATAGGGCTGCCCCTACTAGGGGTGTAATTATATATCGATTTACATCAATACATCGATTCAATGATCAATGCGCCCATTAGCATTGTTCCAAAATGATCCATCGACCAGACGTCATACATATTGTAATGTTATATTTAATATTATATTGATCCATTTTTATTAGAAGAGGTGATTGTTTTTTCATTTAGGTTCTGGTTGAGCTCAGAAATAAAAAGGTTTTTTGGATCTGATATGAATAGAATTGATTGTGTTAAATCAGCATATGATATCGATCGAACGGAATGATTTGAATGATTTTGAATGACAAAATCACAAATTCCTCATATTTCTCAAAAATAGTCCATGTCTGTAGCTAAAATAACTAACCCCTTATTAAAGAGAAGTTCTGCAAATGTTGAATCATTTCCCAATAGCTGCATGTGTGTGTGAGAGAGTGTGTGTCTGTGTGAACCACAAAGAGAGCGAGAGAGAGTGAAGAGAGATCTGTGATTGGATTTTGTGGGGGTGTCATTAAGTGGATGGGGAATTGTTATCTGTTTCTCTTCTTTTCCCTCCTATTGAAGAGTCTTGCATATAATGTAAGTATAGTGTAATCTGTTATGAGGCCCATCTCTTGCTCCATAACATCAGTACCTCCTCATAGATCCACAACCAGTGACACACAGTGAACTTTGGAAAAGCTGTTGCTAGGCAACACTACAGAATATACCAGGAATAGAATTTTAAAATATATAGACTGAAAAGAAAATCTGAAAAAAAGATCACATCAAATAGAGTTTGTTCTCACCCTGAATATATCCTACAATGGGAAATGCCAGCAATTACACTTAAATGAAAAGCCTGGCGGTGACCACAAGAGGAGATGAAACATAGCGATTATATTTTACATTACCCCCGGTGATGATCAATCTCAGAAACATTTTATACAAAAATCCTCTGAATCGAAACATTTCTCCCCTAATACACATCAGCATGGAACAAGCAGCCAGGAGGGAAATGAGCTGCACTGAATGCCATCACATACATCTTAGAACATTTTTCTGAGAACAACGGTTAGAAATAACAAATGTCATATTCAACCAAATGTGTATTTTTTTTTTTACTAAACATACAGTATATCATGTTTGCCTCTGTTTACTGCATGGTATTACTTCACAGAGGATCTGCTGAGATATTAGCAGAAAACGGTAGCCTTGCAAAAGAGGAAAGAAAAGAGAGGGAAATGGTAGCTTAATGAAAAAAAATCCTCAACAAACCCTACACTTCTGTTTTAAAACCTTTATAAAGGAAGCATTTAATGGCATTTGTCATGTACCACAGTCAACAATTCTTCTGCAGCACAGATTCACTCAGAACTGTGATGAAATTGATTGCAACATGTCAGAGAGAAAAAAAATTGTAGCATCAGGTCACAATAAATGTGTGCACCAGAGTGGTCTCCTCACATGTTGGGCATAAAATTCAAGCAGCTAAATCCCAAAGCTGTCACAGCAGCATGACCCTGTTATCAGTCAGACTTTAAACAGTGTGTCCACACCTGACATCAGAGGTCAGTGTCTCTTTTATCATATGTCTCAGAGTAGAACAACAGTCCTGTCTAGTTCAAACATCTCTATAAAGTGAAGATGGTGCTTCTCCCAAGAGTTGAATTAAAGCCATTTAATGAGTACTCCCAAGAGCTGGATTAAGGCCATTTAACTAGTCTTGATAATTAAGAGAAATACTCCTAACCTTATAAGCGAGAACTCTCTTGATTTAGCAGAGCTCATTATGAGACGAAATATGTGAACAATGAACAATTTAATTGGCAGGAATGGGCTAATGTTTCAACCAGTCAAAATTTGTTGTGATTGCTGTGAAGAAACTCATTCCCATAAATTCTGACTGAATTCTGTGACTTCCACTCCCATTTTCCTTACCCCGTTAGCCTTATGTGCTACATCTGTGCTACATCTGTACCCCGTTGTTCCCCTTTGCCTCTGTCTGATGTTCATCTCCACACCCTCAGTCAGGTTTATTGTTCTCCTCTAGTAGAGCACTTTGAATATTTTAGGGCATTGCCTTGTGTTTTGTTTCTCTGTTTACTACACCACATCCTGAAGATCTACACTCTGTATGCCAAAAATGAAAATAATGGTAAAGTAATTAACTAAAGTAGTGAGAGGGAAGATACAATGTTGCAATAATGTTGATTCATTTTATGTAAATGTGATTTAAGGCTGCACAGTGGATGCACACCTATTAAATTTTGGAAGAAACATTATGCCTAGCAAAAGTAAAGTATAACGCCAGTCTCAGATTTTGTGTCTCTTTAAGAAAAAAAGTAGTCATAGCTCTTTGGAAATGAACAAGTAGTCCTTAGTGAAGAGGTGTTTCCCATCCTTTTGAGTTGGCATCGCAACCATGCGACGGTGCACACAGGAGTTCTGAGCTGCTGCTGAAATGCTGTTAGTGCCAGAATGAATTTGTTTTCAAGGCCAGGAGATGTTCGCAGAAATGGCAGCCTTTCTGAAAGCAGATGGGGACTTCCACAGTTTTTGTGTCCTTGATGAGTCTCACATCCCATTTTTTTCACTGAAAGAGTCAAAAAGTGCTGGCATTCATCACCAGCCGTGAAAATGCAGACAGAAAAGGGACTTTGCTTTCGCTGGATTACCTGGTGGCATGCATGTACCCAAGGTTCTACAACTCTAATGGTTATTATCCACCTAAGAGAATAATATGGGCTCGTTGATTATTGAATCGATGTATCAATTTAGGTCAGTGTATCATTACACCCCTACTGGCTACTACATCTTGGTAAATGTTGTCAATCTTCTGCTGAAAGGGCTTTTGAAGCCCCTTTCTGACATGAGTCAGCTAACATAACAGCAACTTTACATACAATAAAAGAGCAAGGCCAGAAAGACCATTAAAAAAATTCCTTTGAAAGACTTAAAGGTAGGTGGGAGGGTGGTGTTTTCTCATAAAAAGAAATAGCTGCGGTGATAGCCTCATTAAGTCCATTGTTTTCTCATGTTGTGCTTTGCATAATCTTTGTCAGCATAATGGAGAGACCTAGCAGAGAGGATTGAGTGCACCATAAGAAGCAGAACAACCTGTTATGTTACCAGCAGAGCGAGCAGAACAATGGATGTACGTGTCTGGGTCTGATGCTTTACTTAAAGGAACGCAGGTTTTGTAAAAAACTTATAGGTAAGCGGGTTTCATTGTTTGAAATGCCAGATGATATAACAATTAAATTACATGTATCAATAAAGCATCATAAACAATCAAGCTGTTTTAGGAAGTACATTTTTATTAGCAACAACTAAAAGAAAAATGGCAAATTAAAGACTACATTTAAGCTATTTAGGACATATATTGGGCAGTTGGTAGCTTAACAGTTAGGGAGTTGGCACTGCGACAGGAAGGTCACCAGTCCAAGTACCAGACCAGTAATGGTCTGTCCCCAAGGACTGTTCCCCGGTCGCTGCCCACTGCTTCTTAATGGATGAGTCTGATGCAGATCACATTTTGTTGTTGTGCCCTGTATGCTGTGTTGTGTTCACAATAAGAGTCAACCGATAAATTGTAATATTATTACCTATTGAAAGCATTACCGTCTCTAATAATTGATTATGCCGATGTGACAAAAGTTACTGGAGGTCACATTTCCAGACCAGAAAGTGTGGAAATATATTTTTTTAAATGACACTTCAAAAATGGCAGGTTATATTTTTTAAAGTGGCAGACCAAAATCAACATCCAAAACAGGCAAGGTCAAAAGACTAGTAAAGCAGATGTCCGAATCAAGTCCAATTTGTTTGGAAAATGTGCAGTTCAAAATAGGGTCAAAAACATGTAACGCAGTAAGCACACATGAATCCAAATCATGAGACAAATATTACAAAAGCCAGAATAGAAAAACAGTTCTGTATGCTGGCTCTAATGACACGACTAGCAGTGTAGCAATAAAAACAAAAGGCAGGAGCATATAGGAAATAATGAGACATATAAATAAAACACAGCTTAAGTTGATCTAGTGGACAATTTGAAAGGTTTATTGGAAACTGCACATGCGAAATTTGGATCGTAGTCTAAGTAGATGGAATATTTGGAAATGATTCCAAGGGAGTTAAGTGTCAATATTGCTCTGAGACCTTACATTGGAGTTTAAGATAAATATTTGACTTTTATGAATCATGTAATATTACCTAAATGAAAATTAAGTAATAGGTTTATCATTAAAAACTATAAGTAGTCTACAGAGATATTCCAACACATCATATTACACCAACAGCGATTAACACATGCAGACAACATTACGTAAGCCAACATTTGCACGAAGAAACAACTTTGGTTTAGGTTTATTTTCATGCAGGAGCATTTTGCTGACCACTCACAAGCCGTTGAAGCCAGATGCAGGGATATAACAAGGAAAACTTTGTCAGAATCAAAACAAATTGTATGAATACATAACAAAATGACATAATTGTATTTATTAGATTTACTAATTCAGTTGTAGTTCACACACATTTCTCTTTGCATTTAGTCGTCTTTCTCCAGAGACAAGCTGGTTACATGAAAAAGCTTTAAATGCAATTATAAGGAATACGACAAACTATGGTATTCATTTATTTATGGGTTCCAATGTCATAACCAAATAATTTATTGCCTTAATAATCATTTCAGGTTAATACTGCTTCCACATCAATAGAGAGTTTTTAAAGTTAAGCATATTATAAAGATTCCTAATCACATTTCAGATTAGAAATGATTGAGGAAAAAGACAGGAATTAATATGTTTCTTTAATCAAAGTTGCTGTAAATTCACTAACAAGGAAATGACCAGTTTGGATACACACAGCACACACACACACACACTCACAGTAACTCCATGAAAACACTGTGCGTGCAACCAGTCTGTGTGCTGAGTTCCACTCTCCCTGAGTCACCACACAGCAGGAAACTGTCTGTGATTCCCTTAATAGACAACACAGGCCTGATCCACCAAGAGACACATACACACACACACACACACACACACACAAAATCTTATGCAACCTCTCCTTGCCTGATCTGCCATGCTTCCTGACACACGCGCCAGAGCAGCAAGCAGACTGGCATCTGCAGCAAAACCACAACAAACTCCTTTCCACATTAAACTACACAGGGACTTCATGACACACAAGGACTGAATGATCACACACCCTTAAAAAAACGAATGAAACTCCACTTTTGTTTTATATTTACAGACTCACTTAGTGACGGAAGACTTCACCCTGTTATTTTTTAATGAACTAGACAGATTCATTGACAGTGCCAATGCCCTCCTGGTTTGTTTGCTCTGTGCGTCGCGTAACTACACACCTGCTAACGGTGGATACGATTCTTATTAAGAGATTAAGATCTGTTGCAGTGTTTACAATTCAAGCAGGTTCTACATAATTAATATGCATTTATGTAAGAAATATAAAATATTACTGCAAGAAAGTTTTGCCTTATTAAAAGGTGAGGAGTTTTTTAAGAAACACACACTTTTCCCTGAGACTGAAAACAACAACAGTATGTTATTTATGCATACAAGGCAGAATGCAAGGTTTTGAAAATGAACAGCCGATAAAGTTCACAAGATAAGATATAGAAACATACAGTACATCTCACTATACCCTTATATAATGTATAATCACCTTAATGGTGGAATGAACATTCCAGAGCAATCAGAGCTGCAAACATGGTTGCTGTCAAGTGTAGACTGTAGACTCTTCAAATGGCACTTCAATAAAAATCTCTATTTCTCTGTATTATGTAATGTCTATTCACCTCTGACAAGAGAATGCATGTGCTGGCAGTTCTTGGAGCAGATTTAGAGAAACCTTAATAGAATTATAAGATTTATTTGATGTATCAGACAATTTGCTATGACCATCATGGTCATATCCAGTTTCTATTGATCATTCATATAAAAATCCTCAATAAATTTTCCTATATATGGTGAGAGCAAGACAATTATCACTGTCAGCAGAACTGAACCATATTGAGGCAAAAATATCTTCTGTTTTTGAGACAAAAATCTAAATGTTAGTTTTAAAAAGGTAAAACTGTCAAAGATTTTCCATTATTGTAATGTGAGAAAAGCATCATAAGTCAGCTAAGAGTTGGCTTCCCACTGAGTGAGAAATGTCAGAGAGGCAAATGACATTTTTAGTTACAGAAAAAAAGAAGCCTGATATTTCAAATATCCAGTGCACTAAGTGGTGTTGGCTTAGAAACTTAGTAGTCGTGATAAAATAATGTTGGGGAATTCTAATAAGAGATCATCCATATACAAATATATTTAAGGATGAATTAAAGCAAAATAAAACCCTTCATTTGTCTTTGTTCCAAGTTCCACATTTCAAAACAAGGTTGAAGTGACCAGCCATCACTTACACCTTCACAGACCAGAAATGGCACATAAAATTTAATAGATTGCCATGAATCATTAGTGGAATGTTTTGATGATTTCCCATGTGGCAGTGATTAACTAGAAAAATCATTAACTAACACCATCACTTATCTCATGGCTGTTTCATGCTGAATTTGATGTGACTCAAAGTCGCCTTTAAATCTTTGAACAGGGTCCCTCTTAAAATAATCAACTTATTTGAAATTTGAATCAATTTTACAACAATACCAGTCAGAAAATGTGTGGATTGCTTTTCAGACATGCTGAAAGCCAGGTGTTGAACAGTAACGTTTTATGTAGAAAAAAGCATATCATACAAATCTCACCTATAATGTTGTGATTTACTCTTTTATTATCTGGAATTGTGTATTATTGATTATTATTGTTGTTTATTCTGCCAGAGAATAAGAGTTAATGATTTATCTTCACTCCCTCATTTAACAAAGAATATTGGCCACATTCTGCGAACAAATTTGAGTCAGATGTAATAGTGTGGTGCTTGTACAGTACTTTGAGATGCATATAAGAGCTGTGCCTAGCAACACTGTGTAGGAGGTGTGAGGTGCTGCAAAGTGAACCGTCTCTGGTGCATTTAGAGTTCTCCTACTCCTCTATTCGACAGCTTTCTTTCAACAAAACAGCCCGTATTCCGGTGAATGTGACAAAAGACACCCACCTATTGCGGAGAAGCACAGAATCTACTTCAAAAGTTTCAGGTAAGCAAACTGAGATTAAGCGGGTTGAAAATAAAAATGTTCTCCCACCGGGGCAGAGGGCTGTTGTTTTTTTTCTTTCATCAGAGTGAAAGGAGAAAGGTTTTAACATGGCAGTGTTTATTTCCCATACCCCAGAAATGCCTGTTCTACTCACCTCTGGCAGAGAGCTTCTTGGTGTTGATGATCTTGGCAGCATACTCTTGCCCGGAGAGAATTTTCACACACCTGCGCACCACTGAAAACGCTCCCCTGGAAAACACAAAGAATGCATATGTACAGGTGCATTTTGGAATTTTGGAATAAGGGATTTTCTGCCAGACAGATTTCCTGGTTAACTTTGCAGTAACAATGACCACTCATGGACTATAAGTCATTACTGATTATTCCTGGCCATTCCTTGCTCATTCTAGTGTCTGCAAAGCTCATTTTTAAATGCTAGCTTTTCAAACTACAAGATACTTCAAGCTACTGTTTTGATATATAAGTTAGCTACACTACAAGTTGTTATGAAGCTATTTCAAACAGCTGCATCAAAACTATTTAATCCAGTAATACTGCATATTTGTGTTGTTTGAAAACCTTACAGAAAATTAATTGAATAATGTGAAACATGACGTTAAAAGTGAGTGGTACGGTGGCGCAGCGGTTAGTGCTGCTGCCTCACAGCGAGAAGGTCCTGGGTTCAAACCCCGGGGACAGTCGTTGGGCCTTTCTGTGTGGAGTTTCCCCGTGTTCCGGGTGCTCCAGTTTCCTCCTACAGTCCAAAGACATGTGATATAGATTAATTGGCAACTCTAAGTTGGCCCTGTAATGTGTGAATGTGTGTGTGATTGTGTAAGTGTTTGTGCCCTGCGGTGTGTTGGCGGAAATGTGACCTCTGCATTTGACCCATTCGTGAAGGAGCAGTGGGCAGCTAACAAGGGCAACGTCCGGGGAGCAGTGCCTGGGGATGGTACCTTGCTCATGAGTACCTCAGTGGTAACTTTACTGATCTGGGATTCAAACCGGCGACCTTCTGATCACGGGGCGAATGCCCAAGTAAGGTTCAGGTGAGGCTCAAACCTCAGCATGTCTCCACATGCAATGCCGTATATGTACCGCATTAAGAGTTTAAACAAGCAGTGCAATGTGATAATGTAAATATGTAGCAGCCATATGGTAACAATGTAGCATTTTTCCATGATCAGGACAGATCAGTGGTCTCCAAAGTGGGGAACCCAGCTTGAAAGACATTGAAATTGAAAATGAAGAGTGTCAGTCTCACAGCTGCACAGCTGTTTGACCAAACATTCATTTTGTGCAGAGTGCCAATTTCGAGAAAATATGTTTAAAGTAGGGCTAGAAACTTTAACATATCAACACGCACAATTAATCTGGAATCTAACATATTAATATGTTTTTAACGCAGTATGACCAAATTTGACCTAAACTTGCAAAAGTGTCTCCATCACAGATGTCTGTCTGACTGTAACCTAGCTTGTACTAAATGCATTTCAGCTTAATACACTGTCTATAAACATTTATTACAGACGAAAAGTAGCCACAATTTTGCTATATAGATGCATCATTATAAAGTCGACCTGAGTGACTCAAGGTGCAAAAAGTTGATAGGTGAGGAGAAACAGGGCAGCTTGGGAACTTTTTCTGGAGTTAAACATAAATGAAGATAGGGAACAGTGCCTCTGGTGGCCGAGCATGGGACTGCAGGGGGCAATTGTTTTACACTATATTGCTCAAAGAAAAATGTATATAAAGTGTGTAAAATGAGGTTGCTATATACACTCACCGGCCACTTTATTAGGTATACCTGTTCAATTGCTTGTTAACACAAATAGCTAATCAGCCAATCACATGGCTGCAATTCAATGCATTTAGGCATGTAGAGGTGGTCAAGACAACTTGCTGAAGTTCAAACCGAGCATCAGAATGGGGAAGAAAGGGGATTTAAGTGACTTTGAACGTGGTATGGTTGTTGGTGCCAGACAGGCTGGTCTGAGTATTTCAGAAACTGCTGATCTACTGGGATTTTCACACACACCATCTCTAGGGTTTACAGAGAATGGTTCAAAAAAGAGAAAATATCCACTGAGCGGCAGTTGTATGGACGACAATGCCTTGTTGATGTGAGAGGTCAGAGGAGAATGGGCAGACTGGTTCGAGATGATAGAAAGGCAACAGTAACTCAAATAACCACTCGTTACAACCAAGGAATGCAGAATACCATCTCTGAATGCACAGCATGTCGAACCTTGAAGAAGATGGGCTACAGCAGCAGAAGACCACACCGGGTGCCATCCTGTCAGCTAAGAACAGGAAACTGAGACTACAGTTCGCACAGGCTCACCAAAATTGGACAATAGAAGATTGGAAAAACGTTGCTTGGTCTGACGAATCTTGATTTCAGCTGCAACATTCGGCTGGCAGGGTCAGAATTTGGCGTAAACAACATGAAAGCAAGGATCCATCCTGCCTTGTATCAACGGTTCAGGCTGGTGGTGGTGGTGTAATGGTGTGGGGGATATTTTCTTGGCACACTTTGGGCGCCTTAGTACAAATTGAGCATTGTTTAAATGTCACAACCTACCTGAGTATTGTTGCTGACCATGTCCATCCTTTTATGACCGCAGTGTACCCATCTTCTGACGGCTACTTCCAGCTGGATAATGCACCATGTCACAAAGCTGATATTATCTCAAACTGGTTTCTTGAACATGACAATGAGTTCACTGTACTCCAATGGCCTCCACAGTTACCAGATCTCAATCCAATACAGCACTTTTGGGATGTGGTGGAACGGGAGATTCGCATCATAGATGTGCAGCCGACAAATATGCAGCAACTACGTGATGCTATCATGTCAATATGGACCAAAATCTCTGAAGAATGTTTCCAACACCTTGTTGAAAGTTTGCCATGAAGAATTAAGGCAGTTCTGAAGGCAAAAGGGGGTCCAACCTTTTACTAGCACAGTGTACCTAATAAAGTGGCCAGTGAGTGTACATAACTATTGTTGATGTTTTAGATAAGGATAGTTGGAGTACAAAATGTTCCTTCTTCTACTAATAGTTTACAGTGTTAATAAACCATTGGGTGCTCTTAATACTAATTCTAAAAGACTGCATGTTGAGGATGATTGTGAAAACCCAGTCCAGTTTTTAAACTTGTGACTGGTGAAATTTATTGATTGGTTAATTGACTGACTGATTAATGGACTGACTGACTGAACCTAATGTAGAAAATATCTCAAACGCATTGAAATGCCTAAACAATGAAAGCTGTATGAAACTTGCATATCCAAAGTGATGAAACTTCAAAGACACAAAGAGAAACAACTCAGGATGACTAGACACTGCCTACACAACAAGGCCAAAGATGTATGAACACTTCTGACAGCCCCCAAGTCAAAATAGTGACCTTGTCACCATGCAGAGACAGAACCTGTTCCTGTGACACAATGGGTCATATTACATTTAAAGTGCCCAAAGGAGACAGATACTTTCTGTCTTTATACAAGATACAAGTCTTTCTTTCATTCTTTCATTATAAAAAATCAATAGGTATAAATCACACTTAATCAGACACATATCTCATAAATTAAATTAAGTATTAATCTTTCCGTTTCTGCTATTGTGTTAAAACTACAATCCACTTTTTCACAGACCACAGTAAACACAACAATCAAACATTGGTTCAAAAACAGGATTAAACCTTTGTAATAGATTTTGCAAGCACTGCACATTAAGAACAACCTGCCACTAGTCATTACTATATTCAATATTGGCCAAAGTTATTGCATACTTATTGGAGATGTCTATCCTGTATGAAAAAGCACATCTGATCCTCTATTAGTCAGCTTAGGACAGGTTTAGGTTGCTTTAAGTTATTGAAGCTGCCAAACTTTGACAAATTCACTTTAAATATGCTTTATGGCATTGGCCATACTCTTGACATCGAGCAGGAAAGAAACAGCAAATTACCATTATGAACCAGCTTGAAATCAATGACAGCGTGATGGCTAAATGAGCGACAATATTGTTAAAAGTAATCAAAAAAACATTACATGAAACAGCAAGGGCTTTTCAATGTAGTGCAATTCCATTAAAGGAATACTTTGACCCAAACGCTAATTTACAACTCAAAGCATTAAAGTTAAACAGTCAAGTAGAAGCACTAGCCTTGCCTTTTGTGGGAAACTTTCCTCTAAGCAGTTTTACATGCATGCTTAAGTAGCTTTAGTATCTTAAGCTAGACCCAACAAATGTGCTTGCTTCCTACATTTTGATTTTGACCATCGTATATTTACAGATTAAGAATACTATTGTTGAAAAGATGTGCAATTTGTGCAAAATACAACTTTCACAAACTTGTTTTGCATTGCCTAAAATCTCAAAAATATACCTGTTGGACTAAAAATTAGATTACTACTCAAATCATATTTTAATGGTAATTATAAATGCCATTTCAGAAATTCTTCTGGGGGTAATTAGCAAAAAAGTTATTAAATTAAATACTGTCTTGCATTATATCATCAAAAGATTGAAAAAATAGGCATAAACTGTTACTCTCAAAAAAGAATAGGTTTTAAAAAGGGGGTTTTGGGGACACTAAATATTATTCACTAGAACTTTATAGTATGTTACCTGCTCGAACAAGTGACTCATGGGAGGAGGCGATAACAGTCCCCAATTCTCCTTGATGAAACTGATGACTAAAATATAAATTTCAACTCATAAAACAGATACACCCAGGCTTATGACTATGGAGCAATTATTAAGCCAGGCTATTACTGGAGGGAGACAATCAGAGTCTTAATCAGGACCCTGACATCATAGTGTTTCTTCTTCCTTCCCTGAACTCCATAAAAGTAGAACAAACAGTGGGTCGCACTCAGACGAAGCTTTTCTGGAAGCTGAATGTGTTTTTCCCCAGTCGAGGAGGAGATGTGATGGAGCTGGGATGATGTAATAACAGTCTCACCCTCATTTCCTCTTATGCCAGTGGCCCGAAGGCAGATAGAGGCTGAAAAGCACTCTGATGGACTGCCTGGGTCAGAGCACGCTGTTAATTTCTGGCAAACACAATTAGAGAAGGCATCCATTCCTCTGCAAAGCCACCAGCTTCTGGACGAAATGCTCAATTAAGTTACTGTTAGTGATTTTCTCAGAATGCTGAGATGACATGTGAACAGATTGCTGGCTGCATAATTGGCCCAAAATGGGAGACGGGAGCGAGGCAACTGACAAATCTACCTGCTGCTGCTGTCGATCAGCACAGAAGAGCTAGGGAACGAAAAAAAGAAATAGGCAGAAAGTGGTGGAGTGCATCATTGTGCAAGATGTGTTAAATAATTGGACAAAGGCACAGTGCGTTCGGTTAAGACGTACTCCTTTCATTTCTGAAACATCTGTGTTTGAACTGGGCTTTATCTGCTATTGAACGTCGATATAGCGGATCGCAGAATATCTCTGTCTGCGTTGAATTGCCACCCCCAAATACAATTATGTAAGCAGCTTGGCTGCGATTGCCCAGAGACCGCAGAGAAAAGAGTCTAGTGTATGAGTGCTGCGAGGGAGTGTGTGGGAGTTGGGAGGTAGGCACAGGGCCAGTCAGGGTCTAAAGCTTCTCTGAGGAGGTGTTACTCCCCCTCCCTTAACAAGCATCCTCTATCCATGTCACACACCACACACACACACACACACCACACACACTCATCGTTGCTGCCCTACAGTGTGGTAGAAGGAACAATTTTACTCTCCGTTGGCAGGTGTTGCACGGCTTCCCGCTTCACTTTTCACTTCACACTGACTGGCCAAGAGCATTTCCACCCCGTCCATATGCCCAGGCGTCAATAAAATGCCAAAATCAGCAGAAATCATTTTAAATCTGATCTGCATGATATTGACGATCAGGTTAGTGTAAGTGTTCTCAGAGCTGCAGTCCTAAAGACAGGTTATGAATTTATTTAGACACTAACAATTTAGAGGTCTCATTGCAAAGTGAACAAATCCTACATTCATTTAGAGATTTTTTGTATGTCTGTTGATATTATTTTTAACATTTGTGATTGCCATTCATGTCTACTTTGGTGCAACAGTTGATTATTTCACACTCCATTCTGACCATTAGTTCCCCTACAGGACACTGATTTTAGTGAAGCATTACATCACGTTAGTATTAATTTACTCAATCACATGTAACATGTTGTCATTCCACTCTTCAGAAGTTTGCAAATACAGAAACAACTCTTTTTGACTGTCCATTCTTTAAAATATTTCTGTTCTTTTCCTGAAAAACATGAACCTCAGTTTATCTGTTGCTTGTGACTAAACTTCTTCTAATCACACCTGATGACTCCAATCTCTCTACCCTGTCACTCTTTTCTTTCTTACTTGATCACAAAAAAAAATAAATGAGACAATGCAACTTACTTGCCCAGTTCTTCAAAGAGCTGGTATTCCTCTGTAAAGCGAGTGCAGGTTATGGTTGCCATTCTGATTCCAGGTGATTAGTCTGACAGGACTGTGTTTTGTCCTCGTTGTTGAAGCTGGGGAGTGGATATGAGCTTGTGTGAAGCTATGTGGAAGCGTGAGGGAGGAGGAGGAGGAGAAAAAGGATAATCGGAAACCGGCTGTGGAAATGAGAAGACAAAACGTTCTGTCACCTTCCAGATCTACGGAGTGAAACAGAAGTAGAGAAGAGTGACTGACAGATCGGCGCTGATGGCTTTCTCTTTTTATGGCTCACCCGCTCTGTCTGTCTCCTCCAATCGTGGCGCTGCCTGCGCTCCTGAATACACAGCCCGTTGTCACGGCAACTGCATCCCCCTCCTCTACAGGCAGGCAGGGCTCAGATGAACTGGTACACACATTACATACAAACAGTGAAATACACCCACACACCTTCACACAAGCACACAGATTTCATTGGAATTTTCAACTTAATGTTGTTGCAGAAATACAAAATACCTGTCTTATATCTGCGGGGATCTGTATGGTTCATTGTCTGCCTTTTCAATAGTGGATTATCTCCATCTTTTGTGTCATAGCCGGGGTAATGTGATCTCCCCTCCCCCTCGAACAGCCCCGTCTGACCCGCCTTCCCTCTATCATCCTTACTGTACATCTCTGTGGAAGCTTTTGTGTTTCCTGTGGGTTTATTGACATTTTTCGCAGCAACATTTTTCAGTGTTACTACTAATCTCCAGTTGTTCTTAAAAGGGGCATCAACACATTTGCAGGATAAAGCAAGTGATTAATCTGCTTTTTGAGAAGGTTTTCAAATATATAAAGTGAGTAATTTATCTGGGAGATGAGTACCCCCAAACTAGACCCGTGTAACTGCAGATCCAAATCTCATCATAATCCAAATGATGAGGAAGAAGTAATAACAGAAAACTGCTAAAACATAAGACTTTGCATGAGTTAAGAGGAAAATTCATTAAGATTTTATCCCCACCCTTCACTCACCAGCCTCAGCAGCACCCCCAAGCCCTGGGGGCCAGTTTTGTGGCCCGGAGCATTTGTAACTCTCCAGTGAATGGGCCACGTGTGCCTTTGTGTCAATCTGGTGCTTGCTCTTTCTATACAAGTGAAAGAGTGAAAGCTTTTTCACTAGCCGAGTTTACGCTCAGATGGTCACAGAGCACATGGCTTTTGCACAAGGGAGTCACAGAGGGAAGACTCAAATAGCAGAAGAAAGGACATATGGACATTCTGAAGTAAATACACAGACAAATGTTGATTCAGTGCATTATTTGCATGGTTTGCTGGTTGTATGCATCCTCATGCTAAGGTGGTGCTCTACTAAATTGTGGATAATAAGGGATAAATACAAAATTGATAAAACATTTACTTTTGTGAGTAAAATATACATTTACATTGTATATGCCCTCCCAAAAGTCAGTGACTGTTGGTTTAAAGTAATAACACATAATTATTAAATGGAAATGTAGATGCAATGAACTGTTTTCAAAAGATGCACTATCAGAATTCCTGTGCTGATTAAGAAACTATCTAGGTTCACCTGAGCTGGACTTTGCGGGTACTCATTAAATTCTCTTCCAGATGAACTACATGACTGTCAGGATTCTAAAGAGACCTTGTCATGTTTAACCAGTAGGGAGCTCTTCAACTTTAATTGATCAACTAAATGCTAAAATATTCTGTTCAACATGAACACATACACTTACACACACAATTCCAATGAAGAGGATGGAGTGCCTTCTGAATCTTGTTTCCTCTAAAAGTTTTACCTTATTCACCACAGAGGGAGTTTTTCCTTGCCATTGTTGCCACAGGCTTGCTTGTTTGGGCCTTAGCTAAAACCATATATATATATATATATATATATATATATATATATATATATGGTCTTATTTGCGCTACTCTCTGTACTGTAGACCATAGGAGCTTTGTGATTTCATATATATTTGTTTATGACTGAAATGATAAGTCAAGTTTACAGAGTTTTTAGTCATTTTTAGTGTTGCCCTTTCTACCTGCCGAGAGAATTCTCCGTGGTGCCAGTTCTACCCTGTGTACCTGCCACCTAGTGCTAATGCTAACCTGACGCTTAGTGGATTGTACGAGGCTATTAACAAGCTCCAGACCACACACCCAGATAGATTTTTCATTGTGGCCAGCAACTTAAATCACACAAATCTGAAGTCAATACTCCCCAAATTCTACCAACATGTGGACTTTACTATGAGGGGAGGGAACTGTCTGGACAAAGTCTACACCAACGTGCGCGGTGCCTACAAAGCAGCTGCGCACCCCTCTTCTGATTACTCAGTGGTGATGCTGCTGTGCGCATACACATCACTGCTGAAACGCACAAAACCTGCCAGGAGAACCTTCAGAATCTGGCCCAGTGGAACTGTCTCAGAACTTCAGGACGGTTTTGAGTGCACAGACTGGAGCATGTTCAGGCAAGCGGCTACCATACAACGGCCGAGTGAACTTGGACATGTTTACAGAATCTGTGACCTGCTACATCAGCGGGCGATCACAAACAGCTACAGAAGATTGTTAAAGCAGCTGGCAAATCATCAGAGTGTCTCTCCCCCACTGCAGGACATCTTTCACAAACAGGTCAGGAAGGCCTCCTGCATCGTGCTTGACCCCCCACATCCCTCACATGGGTCTCTTTACACTCCTCCCATCTGGTAGACTCTACTGTAACATCGGGGCCCGATCCACAAGACTGTGTAATAGCTTTTTCACACAAGCCATCAGACTCTTGAACACACTGCCTGCCCTCCCACTCCCCCCGAGGGAGGTTGTACTCTGCACTTTACACATCACTGTCTTTGTGATGCACATATGGATAATCTCATTCATGTTACACTGAATCTGCCATACATTTAATGCCAGACGATTTAAATTGTAGTTCTGTTCTCTTGACTGCTGCTACAATATCTGCACAACTATTGAACATTGCTTTTACATATCACTGATTGTAGTTTCTCACTGACTGATATCTGCACAAATTATTGAAAGTATTTCACAGACAGTAGTTCTCTACTGCTGTTACAATATCTGCACATACTAGATCCGACTGAACGTTAGCTCAAACTCTATAAAAGATACTGTTTTATTTAATACACTGTCTGTATAGAATTGTTCAAATTGAAACTGTTACAGATCTTATACACATTCAGTGTTAAAGGCAACTGTAAGATAATAATTGTAAACTTAATCTAATTGTCTCTCTTTCTACTTCTAGTTTAAAGTGTATATATTTTTTATATTCTACCTCTAGTGTAAAGTGTATATTTTATATTCTATTTATGTATTGTTAATTCTATGTGCCTTATTTGTTCTTTGTTCTTTGCACTGTCAAAACTGGAGCCACGTCGTCTCTCTCTCTGTTTACTTGTACAGCATATAGCAGAGATGACTAAATAAAGTTTACTTTGACTTTGAACTTCAATTACACAGCCGCACAGAAATTTAACTTGCACCTGATTACAGCAGTTTTAGTAATGTAATGTAGTTCTAGTTCTGACAAAATAGTAATATTCATCCAAAATAGCTTCTGATTTACACTTGCCAAACTACTGTAGTTATAAAATATATAGATTTACAATCAATTTTCTATCTTCAGATTTGACCTTGTAAAGGTGCTGGCCTATGATACTGAAATGACAGTAATTAAAATTGACCACAAATCGACAATTTACTGAGCTCCATCTATCTGTACATCTCTAGATCGATTTGTATAAGAGTATTTTACAAGGCAAAATATGTACATTTGAGGACATTTGACAGGTTGGTTAAGCTTTCTGATATTCTGATATAATTGGATAACCACATATTCAAATATTTCAAAGACGACTGACCACGTAATGCAAATCATATTTGTTTCAGTTACCCGAGACGTTTCTCGTTTACTAGTGTGTTTGTTGTTAAGCTTACGAGCGTAAAGTTGGCCTAGGTTGTTGTGATTTTATTCACTTTTCAAAATCATTCGTTTCGTCCACCCTCACTTTTACCATGTGAAATACTGTATAATGCATGATCAGAGTCTCCACTAGGGAAACAACATCGTTACTCATGTCACAATGAAGGAATGTGCGATGTCCCAGAATTACAACTCCAGTGCAGTCGTTGGACATTACTACACGCTTTGGATTGAGAATTGACAACCGAAATACAACACTAGAAAAAGGCCAGTCCACCCTGAGGCCCAAAAGGCAGGTGATGGAGCGCCACCTGGCGTCTATCTGTGCTCGTAAATGCCATGAGACAAATTAACGAAAGTTTTCAACAGCTGAACGAAACCTCTAAATATTTTCGGCATATTTTGCAATATATTCAAGCAAGGTAATCGAAGTACAACCATAAACATTGAGCATAGAAACACTGTAACAAATAGACAGTATATAAAGTACGTGCAGTATTAAACAGTTCTATTCACTTAACCTGAGTACCTGAGAATTCCAGTAGAGCAACAGCCTAGACCAAATGGTCAGCCTGGATAATGGTGAGTTTTATACGTTTTATAGGTGATGTATATACAACATTTATATAAGTTGTACAAAATGTACAAAATGATCGAATCAAATCTTTAAATGTTAAATGTACCTTAAATCTGCACGCCATCCAGCAGGTGGTGGTAATGACTTGCAGTAATCAGAACAGTACACATAATTTTTTTTGTTTCAATAAACCACTGCCTTATCAAAAACATTAACATTAACATTAACAACATTAAGATAGTGAATGTGAAATTTAATGAACACTGGCTTTTAAAATACTAATATTAATATGAATACATATAATCTACTGGAATGTCATTATTATCAAACACTTTTTAAAGTACATTTTAATAGTCTTTTTTGTGATTCCTTCCTCCAGCCACAAGTGGCCTCCCTGTCTATGCTTTGTTTCCACTAAATTTCCTTACCCTGTGTTTTGTCCCTATTTAAGTCTGCCTTTGCCAATTCTCTTTTTTGGGTGGTGTGCTGTTTGGTTGGTGTGTTCCATTTCGGTGCTTGTTTGTTTCCTTTTCTAGTTATATGCTTTCTAGGTTCAGGGTGTAACCTGGTGGCTTTGTTTTTTCGTTATTGAAGTTGTGAAGTTCGTTATGACCATATTAACTTTTGATGTGTTTTACTCAGTGCTACTCAGATTTTCTCAGTACTACAACTAGTTGTTTCTAACAATAGCTTTTGATTTTTTGTTTTGCTCTTTAATAATATCTAGAATGGAACACTGAGCCAATTTGAGCATTTTTCGTCAGTCCTTACATGGCATGGTTTATTTCCTGATGCCAGAATACACAGAATATACAGTTAATCTTTAATTGAAACACCAAGTAATTACAAGCTTTCACCACCACCCAATGTCAAGAAGTTCCTTGACAATATGGACAAGGAATTCTTTTAGGATGTGAGTAACAACTGCATTGCAGCACTAACCTTTAAGATACCAGACAGGGCCTTCTTAATTATGCAGTTTAAATGTTTATTAAAGTGTTTGAAGATTACCAGAGCTAGCATTAGCAATGACTTACTGGTTAATGATGCAGTAAGGGGGCTTTGGGACGTATGAACTGTAGGAAACTGGAAGGTATTTTCTCAAGTCCTGTGCAGACCAGCCAACTGAAGTACCACATTCATCATTGACTCATTGGAACAGTAAGTGGTCCCCAAATGCTTTAAAAGATGCAATTAAGAATAACAAGCCCACGTTCCTTAATCACTACCACTCTGAAACACTCACATTTCTAGTGACTAGAGCTTTGAGCAGCTCATAAAACATTTTCTCTTAGCTTCTCTTCTCTTGTCTACAGTCCAAACTGCTTCCCAGTGATGCCATCTCTCATATCCTGCACACCCCCCTCTCCCACCTTGACAGCAATGAGAGTAACAATGTGACCTTGTGGTTTATTGAATACAGCTCAGTCTTTTGCACAATCCTCCCCCTTATACTGTCCACCAAGCTCATGAAGCCAGAACTAAACAGGGTGTCAGATTTTCTCACAACAAATATTAAGTTACGTGAGTAACTCCTGATGGTTTGCTGCTGGTCCTATATTTTCCAAGATGAAGTGCAGAACCTGACATTTTAGCATATGGACAAGTTGCCAGAAACATTCTAATTTTGCCAGTGCACCACAGAAAGCATCATGTCAGTCAACTGATCGCTCAAGTTCAAAGCCTTGAACACTGTGTTAATAGAGTATTTCTCCAGGCCCACCCTGCCCTCCCTGCAGGACATCTTCTCCTCCAGATGGACCAGAAATATAAAAACACACCTGGACTCACCCACCCCACCAACAGTCTAAAGCCTCTCTGTGGTACTGTGAAGTCATGAGTAGTGTTTGTCGGTATGCTATTAGAATGCTAAACTCATACATCTAGTATTATTTTATTAATCATGGACAATACTCATTTTATTCATAACCTGCAATATACTACATTTAGATGGACAATAAAACATGGAACACCTAATATTTGTGTTTGCTCATACTCATACCTCTTGACTTTTCTGAATTGTGTTGGACATGCAAGCATTACTGTGAAATTGTCATTGATATGTGCAGTGTGCAAATGTAATACTCTCACAGCACTATTTTCTCTTTTTAATTTGTACAGTAGGAAAGTAGGAAAGAGTCTGAAGTAGGAAAGAACTGAATCCCATTGGTGCCTGTATAACTGTGTTAGGGAAATGGTTAATCTCGAAACAATGGTTGACCAGGGCAGCTGTTTATCATTATTCAGTAAATGTGTTTTCATAACTTTTTGGGCACTGCTTTTGAGGCTTCAGATTTAATGTTGTCATTTCCAGTTAACAGTACACTCATACTACAACTATGCTGGTCGTTCTGCCAGCAAGATAGAACTGGATTTGATGCAACAGCCTCTTGATTTGTAGGTGAGCAACCTACCACTAGAACACAATTCTGGGCACAATGGTTGGGGTGATTAATAATAAGAACAAAACTGAGTCACTTAAGTTTGATGTAATTTTCCAGAGGCAGTGAAACAAACTTTCAAGATTAATTCTGTCTAAAACATTAAAAACAGGTAGAATAAATGCCTATAACACTACCATATAATTTGACATATATTTAAACAAATTTATATATTATTACTGTTTCCCCACAGCTTTTGAATAAAATATCATCACGGGGAACAATTTTTGTCGCCGAAAATATGTGGTCTTTGTTTTAATCCTGGTCTGTCTTCACCCGAGACATGCAAGTCCACACTGAGATATTTCTTTCAAAATGAACAAAGAGAAAGGAAAATAAAACATTGAAATAAGAATAAAGAAATGTGATGCAGAGTTAAACAATCCATTTATTTTATTTGATATCCATTTATAACACCATTTGGACACTTGCCTTATCAAAATGGCAAGTTAAATTCAGCTCTCTTAAGGAAATCCTAATGCTTGTCCAATTTTCCCAAATTTGTGTTGTGTCCATTAATTATTTAGTAATTTGTCTGCTTGGAGTAACCAGAACACCACATTTTTCCCTTATGACCCTCTTCATGCACAAAGATATAAAAGTTCCTGAAGAAAGAAGTGACTTCCAACTTCACAGTGGCAAAAAAGGATTACCAAGATGATCCAGGAGAAGATGGACTACGTTAGCCAATAAAATAATGGAATGTAAGAGTGGTTCCCAGAAGTGACGTAGCAGGAAGATTTTAGCTGTTTAAATAATGAACACTAAGATGCTTCTGGGAGAGGACACCCTGCCTCCCTTCAGCACTTATTGCTGAAAAAAAAAATACTAGAATGTCCACATAGAAGCAGTTTTAGAGCTATAAAATGAAGCTGGGTTATGCATATGTAATGACCTATGAAGACACACAGAGAGGCCTGTCTTTGTTCCAGCTGTGTTTGAGCTCTCCAGTTAACTCTTCAAGCATCTCTATGGAAACAGGGAGGTATGAGTCATCGCTGGAGAACAGCTGGTATTCCAGATTCCTGTGTGTGTTTGTGTTTGTGTGAAAGTATGTGTATAAGACATCTATTGTTAGCAACATACCTTCAGTAATAGCTTGTAAAAGTGTCTGGGTTGTGACTACAGAGTTGCAGTTTTAGCACCTTTGTGACCATAATCCCCCAAAAGTGAGAGGATAAACCAAGGAGCCACAACATTATGACCATAGGTCTAGCATGCTGTTGTATCTCCATTTGAGACCTAAACAGTTCTGGCTCACCAATGCTCAAGCTCTACAAAATATCTAAATGTACCCTGTGGTGTCAGGTAGGGAATGTTACCAGTAGATCCTATTGATTGGACTTGTTGTTTCTTCATAACCCGCAGATACTTGATCAAGTTATTTTGTAGGGCATGGCAAAACATTGCATCAACTCATGCCTGTAGCCTTGTGTTTAGTAGGGGTGTAAATCACAAGTTTCATCACAATACAATAATTCATTTGTTCATTATCTTAACCGCTTAATCCCAACCGGGGTCGCGGGAGGGACCCGGGAACTACTGACCCAGGGCCAACCCTGGGTAGTCGCCAACACACTGCAGGGCACCATCACAATATTTCATCAATTTAAGAGAAAATTATTCAATGTCAGCTGTCACATATAACTAGGGCCCTATGAAATCCATTTTGTTTTTTCCTAAATTCCATTTTATTTTTTCCTGAATTCCATTTTTTCCATTTTTATTCTTCTGAATTCCATGTTTTACGTTATAATCATATTTATTCACCTAAAAAGTTTTTAATTATGGAGTGGATTCTTCTTCCTCTTTCGGCTTTTCCCTTCAGGGGTCGCCACAGCAAATCATCTGTCTCCATTTAGTCCTATCCTCTGCGTCCTCTAACCTCACACCAACTAACTTCATGTCCTCTTTCACCACATCCATAAATCTCCTTTTTGGTCTTCCTCTCAGCCTCCTGCCTGGTGGCTCCAACCTCAGCATCCTTCTACCTATGTACTCATTGTCTCTCCTCTGGACATGTCCAAACCATCTCAGTCTGGCCTCTCTGACTTTATCTCCAAAACATCTAACATGAGCTGTCCCTCTGATGAACTCATTCCTGATCCTATCCATCCTCGTCACTCCCAAAGAGAACCCCAACATCTTGAGCTCTGCAACCAGTTCTGCCTCCTGTTTTTCCTCATTGGCACTGTCTCCAAACCATACAACATGGCTGGTGTCACTACTGTCTTGTACACCTTTCCTTTCATTCTTGCTGAAACCCTTTTATTCGAATTCGAATTCTGCATTTTTTTTTTTTAAGGACTTTGGTGTTTCAGGGAGCCTCTTCGCCATAGCTGACCATTGATGTCTGAGCATTTGTGTGTGTGGAAAGATGAGTCCCACCTCAACAGGTAACATGTACAGGGGGCTGCAGCAGCCAAAATTGATTAGAAACCATTGCTTTGCTTTGCCCACACACCGATATCAGCGACTTATACGACATTCTGCGTTTTACAACGGATTCCATTTTATTTGTTGAATTCCGCAATTCCATACACGTTTTCCGCATCACGGAAATCATAGGGCCCTATATAACTAAGTCTGCCACAATATATTTTCCATTCATTTCAATTCAGGAGCCAGCGATGATATGTAGATTTAACAGTCACTTCCATTCATATAAAATCACAAAAAGCAACAAAATATCTAATATATAAAATGTATACATTGATGAAGCGATCTGGTGTCTTCGCACTTGCTTGGTGAGGAAAGTGAAAAAATATATATGATGTCTGGTTGTTTTCATATTGGATCAATTCTATGGGTCTGTTGATAATTAAATTGATGTATCGATGTAGACTGATGCGTTATCACACTCATAATTTAGTTCACACATACCCCTTTCCACTACATTGGTGCTGGTACCATCATGTGATGATAATCATGCTTTTGCTGAATTAGGGAACTAGCGATAAGCGCCCCACATTTCCACAGCTTAAAAGTCAATGTCAAAGTCAAAGTAAACTTTATTGTCACCTCTACTGTATGCAAGCATGCAGAGAGACGAGACGACGTAGCTCCAGCTTCCACAGTACAAAACAACAAAATAAGGCACACAGAGTGAGCAAATATATAAATACAAATAAGTCCAGTGGACCAAAAGCAAAGATACTTTTTAATCTATATATTTTGCTTCTTCTTCCCACCTCTCATGACATCACAGCTTCTTGCTCCCAGACCAGCAAAAATTGCAAATTCCAAATTGGTAACTGGCACCAGTGCCAGCACCAGTTCAGTCACAGTGTCCTGTACCATATCTTCCATCTAAATTTTAAAATTTACTTGACAGTTATCAGAACTGGACCCTGCATCAGTGAAAGGAGGTCATCTGGTTCATCTTATCAATTTATATTCCAGAGTTTTGGGTCCATCCTTTAGTCATGTGCTGCTCACTGTCAAGTAGCAGCTCCTCTGGGTTCCTGAGGTCTCACCTGCGGTTCAGTACATTCTGCCCCTCCTGACACATACAATCAGTGTCTGACACAGCATAAATGAAATGCTCTGGCATGTATTCTGCACAGAGAGAAGCACAGCCAACACAATAAGAAATAAACAATTTTGTGGTCTACCAAACTAGCCTATTACATATGATTTATCTCTGAACTGAAATCTCTGAAACAATGGTGTATTGTGCAAGAATGTCCAAAACATAGCTCATCAATCCTGATATATGCCTGCCCTTTGTGTATCATAGGCCTTGTTTAGCGCTTACTGCTGATTATCTAATTGTTTATCACTAATTACTGGCTCACAGACCATTTAGGTCACACAAAATGCAGAAAAAAAAAAAGGTTTTACTGTAAACTTCTGTGACAAGCAAGTAAGTTATGCAAATTAAGCAGAACTTGTTTTGTATGTCAACATTCTCATCGAGAGCTGAAATAATTCTAGTTTCTGTTTAGATTGAATTTGGTTCAACAGAGTACTGTTAACCATATTCTCTAATAGAGCCATCTGAGGCTGAATATAATGTCAGTGGTGGAAAGGTCATGGATTTTCGTGAAGCACCCTGCTGAAGAAAGGAACATGAGTCACGTCAGCACAATGCGACTATCTGAATGATAACAAGCAGCTTTGCTGAAGTGCATGAACTTCTGTTCAAAGAGCAAAAACAGATTGAGATTCTTTTGCTTCACAAAGGCGGAAATGCAGAGTCATATGGATGGCAGCGAGTGTTTGTGTCAGTGAGAGAAAAAAGGAACAGACAGCAGTTCTTCATACAGACGAACAGTGAATCTGAAGTCAGTCGAACTCTGATTTTCCACTAATAATGCTGGTACATAGAAGCATTTTGCACATGTCTGTTTGTGAAATTAGCAAATAAGATTTGTAAACCATCACCAAGGTGGTGTTAGCTATCTTACTTTTTGTAAAAGAAAGCTTAACAGTGATCTTAAGTCATTCCATTTTACACTGCATATACAAACACTTTTGGCTTAATGTTAAACAACCCAAGTATATTGTACATTTCTTAAAATGAAAATTATATGGTTCTCTCTGAGTTCAGTGCAGTTATGAAATATTAGGTCTCAAATAATCTGACCTGCATCACAACGTATCAAGTTTATTGTATTTAATTGTTGTTTATTTATACTCAGCGACTTTTTCATGGCACCTTCATGAGGTTTCAAGGATAAAATCTATACTAAATGTGAACACGAAACTTAACTAGGTGGAAATATTTTTGAAAGACAAAACAGAATAGACATACAAGAACAGATTCAGGTAATGGATTCCTAATTTTATGAATACTTTTGATCATTACAGAAGGAAACAACACTGACTAAGAATAGATTAGCGTCCCATGTACCACAAGGTAAGCAGCTATTTTGTTTGTTGGCATTCTCAATATGCAGCATCTTCACATAAATCTTTACTTTGGAATATCATCGGTTCGAATCCTAGACTGGTAAAAGAAACCACTGAGGTGCTCATGAGCAAGGTACAATCCCCAAGCACTGCTCCTCAGATGCAGCCCATGTCAGCTGACCACTGCTCCTTCACGGATGGGTCGAATGTGGAGGTCATGTATCCACAAAAAAAGCATCAAAAGCAGATATCAAAATAGTGGTATCATTGTGATCATTTTTATTAACATGAACTGTATTAATATTTCAGTTGTATAGTCAAATGATATAGTTTTAGAATGATTTAAGAATGGTGCAGGCCTTAACAAAAGAAATAAATAAATAGAATCAAAATATAACCTATAATATACATTTTACATTTTTGCAGTTATGGTTGCTCAGTCACTGAACTCCCTCTAAAAGCAACACACAGCTTTAGTGCGTGTTTTGTTGTCATGTAGTGGTGTGGATTGGGCCTAAATAGTCAATGACAGTGACATCACACTGTAAGCCAGGGGTGTCCAGTTCTGCTCCAGGAGGGCCAGCATCCTGAAGAAATTTTCCAGCAAACATGGTGAATAAATTCTGGTGAGCTGCTACCTGAGATAAGTTGTCAATGTTCTGAAATAAAGTATTGAAAACCTTGCATACCGGCCCTCCAGGACTGGCCCCCCCTTGCTGAAAGCAAAATCAAAAGGGAGCAACAATAACATTGTCATCTATGTGAGTGCAAATACAGAGCTTGCCACAGTACTTCAGAGGAATTGATGGTGTATTCACATTAAGATATTATTTTTACTGTCTATTACTGTTATTATTGTCCATTATTGTTGTTGATGTGATGATAGTAATGTTTTGGACTTGTAGCTTTCAGACCTGAAGCAAAGGTCTAGAACCCGGACTCCTAAAAACATCATTTCTGAGTATTGTGCACATACTCAGATGTCTTCAACTAAATATTTACTACTGCCACAGCTTGGACAGGGTTGTACGTTATGCATCACAGGAACACAGTCAGCTTTGGATAATCATCTTTACTGTGTTTCTGAGGTGGCATGAGGGCTCAGATAAAAGGTTTTACATCTGTAAGTGTAAACAGTGACAGCACAGCTTTATATTCTGTTTGACATCATTTTTGAACCCAGAACCTTGAAGAAAGATCGTATTTTGCACTGCTTGCACTTTTTCCTCTTGCGGTTCCGTCCCCGCTTGTAATAGACGCCGTCCCAGTTTCCGTCTTGCTCCTCATCACTCACCCAGGGAACCCAAGCTCCCCCGTTGATGTCGGGGTTGGCGCGAGGGTCGTCTGGTGGGTAGCAGACAGGTATAGCTGTGCGGTTGTAATATGCCAGACGGACAAGCAGTTTCCGCACCAGGTCAGGCCTTTGGTCAGCCAGGTCCTTGCGCTCACATGGGTCATCTGTGATGTTGTAGAGCCAGACAGACTTCTCTTCTTCTCCTGATCTTCGTTCGAGGTTCCACCAGCTGCCAGGAAAGCTGGTCAGCACCTGAGGAGGGACCCAGTCCCCATGACCTGGGTCACCTGTTAGTAGCTTCCAGTCTCCCACCCTGATTGCTGATTGGACGGCTGTATCCCAAATACCATAGCCTGCTTGCCAAGAGCCGAGCCCTCGCCGGTGAAGAGGGTCGATGTTGTGCAAAATCTCAAATCGTGGTGATTCCTTGTTTTCACTAAGAACCGGCCAGATGTCGTATCCATCAAGCCCTTGATCCTGAGAGACGTTACCTCCAGCCAAACGTACCAGGGTTGGGAACCAGTCAGTGATGTGGAGGAGAGCTCTGCTGATCCTGCGCCTGTGACGCAACAAGGGGCTGTGCACAAAACCCACGCCGCGCACTCCCCCTTCCCAGTAGGTGCCCTTGCGCCCACGCAGAGGCCAGTTGCTGCCACCCGTGAACGGCTGGGCTCCATTATCAGTGGAGAAGATGATGACACTGTTGCGGTAGTAGCCATATTTGCGCAAGGCGTAGGTGATGTTGTGTACCGCCTCATCTACGATAGATACCATGGCCGCGTATTTCCTGCGAGGCACGTTGCCCATGGCACGGTAGGGGTAGATGTATGGCTTTGGGGGTTTCAGGGGTGTGTGAACTGCCTGCAAGGACACAAAGATGAAGAGCGGCTGTTGATTCGGCTGGTGCGTAGCCAAGATTTTGCGCACCCTTTGCGTGTAGAGGTGAGTGGAGTATTTTCCCGCTCTACCCCAAGCCACTGACTCGCCGTCATGGAGGTCATAGCCACAGAGGGACTTGCCATCGCAGGAGCCATATGTGTAATAATCAACGCTTCCAGTTAGGGAGCCGAAGTAAGTGTGGAAGCCTTTGCGTGTGGGCAGGCAGTCCTTCCGGTAGAAGCCCAGATGCCACTTGCCCACCATGTGGGTGGCATAACCTGCCTCCTGAAGGCGCTGGGGCAGAGTTGCCAAGTTGCGCGGGAGACAGCTGGGCTGCCGGGGCCTGATGATGGAGTGTTGAAGACCAGTGTGGATCTGATACCTGCACAAACATGTACAGCATCACAGTGATGCACTAAGTTTTCTCCCACACATACTAGAGACAGTTTGATGTTTAAAAATGAGAGCTTTCCAAACTTCACTTTTTCTCTAAAATAAGGGGTAACCTGGTTAAGACACGCTTACTAGTACAACATTATACCTATGTCATAACTCCGATATTCGTTATTGTAATAGTTGTACATGAAGTCATGACAGATTGTGTCTTCATCAATTTCTACATAGCTTGTACATAACTTTTTAAAATTTGGAACATAATTTTCCATACTCCTGTGCAGATCATCTCATGACGGACCTGTTGGTTATATATATATAAAAACATGCTAGTCAAAGCTGAAAATTGGAGGAATACAAGTGGACAAGCTGTCTTATTTACATATAATGCACTTTTGTTAATTTTGCTACCACCCATTTATGGCATTCATCAGCCATTCTTATCCAGAGTGAGTTCCTTTTCCTAATAACAAGGACAGTCTCCCTGGAGCAACTTAGGGTCAATAAGGTATTATAAAACCAGACCTGAACTTACAACCTTTGGTACATACTAGGTCTGGGTAGGAATCAAAATACCATAAAAATCTCTATCATAATTTACTTTTGGAACAATGGATGCAGCTACAGGCTCAACATGTACAGTACTGAACTTGAGTAAGCTGTTTATGATTCGACTTTAGTGACACAAAACACTATTGAATCTTCATGTTCAATAGATGATCGATAGATAGATAGATCAAAAACAGAAATGCATTATTTAAATCTAATGTAATTAACCTAATTAGAATGACTAAAGGAACATGTGTTTCCGTACGGAGGAGTCTAAGTGACACCCGCCGTATTGCCGGTGTACCTGCCGGTGATGAGCTGGCTGCGGGACGGCGTACATAACGGCTGCACGTAGTAATTCTCCAGCCGCACGCCTTCCGCCGCCAGTTTGTCCAGCGTCGGGGTGCGCAAGTCAGTGCTGTGGTAGCCGATGTCGTTAAAACCCTGGTCGTCTGTCAGGATGAAGATTATATGTGGGGGCTGTTTGGGCTTAAAAGCCGGCGAGCCTTTAAACCGAAACGCTTCGTTCTCCACTTGGTTGGGCTTCACCCAGTCCCAAGACGCCTCGCCGAACCGCAGCAGGCAGACCACCGATAGTCCCGCTAGTAGTGACACGGCCATAAGTTTTCAAAGTTCTCAGAGGTCTTATGTCGACGTCGTCATCGAGGCCAAGTGGTTAAAAGTAAGACGTTTCAACAAGTTTTAAAAAGTCCTAACGTGATCCGGCAGCGGGCTGCAGTTTTCTTGCCTCAGTCTTACGAGCCTCGCAAGTCGTTTTTCTTTGTCTGCCTTCGTCAGCGTTTATTACTCAGCTAAAATGTCTCGTTCCAGATGGGCGAGTTAGCCGTTAATTCGCCAGAGATGCTCCTTGTTGCTTTCTCTAATTTACCAGCTTGGCTTTACAAAGTTCGGGACAGTAACTTCTCAAAAAAAAAAAAAAAACAGTCATCCAGGACCCACCCACTACACTTAGACAGACACACACACTTACATGTTATCTTCGTGAGGTACTTCCATTGACTCCCATAAGTTAAAGCTAAATACTACTATTCCTAGCTCTATCCTTTGCCAAAGACTGAGTTTCAACTTTTTGAAAAATGTATTTTTCCTTATAAGGACCGGTTCCTGCAAAGCCTTCTTATTAGCCTTCAGGTCTTAACAAATATCTAAAAACTACAGTACACACACACACACACACACAATTTGAACATCTTTGTGAGGTATTTCTTCACAAATTGTAGATTGAAATGAATTCTAGATCTAATACTAACCCGAACCCTAGACTTAACACTTAACGCAAGGCCATATCTTTTTAAAAGCCTGGACAGAGCTCAGATTTTCTTGCTTTGAGACAATTAGGCACTTACAAATACAAAAAAAAACTGTCCACACACATACAGAGAGAGGGGGGGGATTAACATTGTTGTATTTTACCGGATAAAGGTTGATAATGTAGTCAAACAACATTAATCTTAAAAACCAAGACCTTTGTGTAGCGGTGTAGAGGTGTGGTTCTATTTTATGCTTAATTGGCTCCTTCTGTTTTATTTCCGGGTATATTCCAGCCAAAGCGAAAGAGCTTCAACTGGCAAATGACATTTGATTACAACCTGACATATGATGCACTTGAGGCTTCAGATTGTGATTGCAAGAATCTGCTGGACATTTTTACAAATTTTAATTGTTGGCCAAAGAGCTTTGAACATAAAGTCCATTTCCCTTTAGTGAGAAAAACAGCATTTGCAGCACATTGGCCCTCATTTATCAATACGAGCGTGGATTTGGTTGTAAAAAATCACCGTACGACAAGTTCCACGTGTGATTCATGAAACAGGTGTACCTGTGGCAATCGCTGCGTGCCCGAAAACTTTGCGACACTGAGGAACGGAAGGTGGCAAAAAAGAGGAATTTCTCTGGAATGGAAATCGACCTTTATTACAACCGAGGTAGAGAAGACTTTTTCTAGTATTACTATTGCACTGAAAGCATGTCATTGTACAAGCACAATAAAGAATGTGTCCTGACTGAAGAAGTCTTGCAGAGACAATCGGAGATCTGTCGTTTATTAGCTTAGATACACCGCTCTCTCATTTCAATTAATGACGCAAAAGACATAAATGAAACCATGAAAAAAAATAAACAAGAATAAAGTGTCTACAAACGTTCTGTCTTGTATGCCAAACATAGGTCTTTAGCACTCACATTTTAGAACTGCTGAATGAGGTCTTGTCTGTTTTTTGCGATTCATACACGCATAAGCATCCATTGATGGCGGCTTCAGACGCGCATGCGTACAATCAGTCGCACCAATCACACCAGTAAACCCAGCAATATGAAAAAAATATTAAATAATAATGGTAACCATAGGTGGCATATCTGCAATAACGTACGTAACTTTGCGCATGGAATACTTATAATTACTGCAGTCGATAAAGAAAGTTCATTAATCATATATAACCCACAATAAACATCACCTGAAACATTCATGCTTAACATAATTTAAGGCCAACTATGATGTAATTAATTCTCTGACACAGCTTGATTTCCTCTGTACTGACAGGAAAGTGCGTACACGATCTGGGAGCTGGCGTGGATTTTAGCGTATCCTACGCTCACGCCAAAAGTGATAAATCACGAAATTTGCGTTGAAATGATCGTATGCCCGTTTTTCTGACGTACGCACGTTTGATAAATGAGGGCCATTGTGATCACTGCAAATGTTTTAAAAAGAGTTCATGTGTGTTTGAAGAGCTGGCCTGCAGTTTGCGTATGATTACAATGATTCCAAGAGGCTGAAGGATATATTTTTATTTAATCAGATCCAGTTGTTTAAACAACTAAGATTACAAAATCTTTTATGATTGTTGATTTTCCTGAGGTCTTTTTCCACTTAGTGTCTAACTGCACATTTCTGGCACCTGGACAAATGTAACTGTCAGTGCTTGTGGAGGTCTGTGTTTATGGCAACATAAGTAGAGGCATGATGGGCTTTTCAGATCTTGGCAAGGACAGAAGCCAAATGGATAAAGCTGAATCATTTTCTACAAATTCAACAGAGGAAAGCACGGACAGGCTCCCTGCTACAAAATGTGTTTTTCTGCAGTACATTTTGGTTGTAATCTTTGTTTATTGAGGAAGGCTCTTAAGCAGCAACATAAAATTGGAATCATATCAAATGCAGTTTTGCAAATGTATAATTCTACTGTTTCTGTTTTCATTGTCACCATTTCATTTGGACTAACCCACACTCCACCTGACTTAATACTGCTGTACAAATTCATACAACCCTAAATACAGACCATCTCAAAAAATTAGAATATCATGAAAAAGTTCAATATTTTTTGTAACTCATGTCAGAAAGTTAAACTCATATACATCATTACACATAGAGTGAAATATTTCAAGCCTTTATTTCTTGTAATGTTGATGATTACGGCTTACAGATAATGAAAACCTAAGATTCAGTGTCTCAGAAAATGAGAATATTGTGAAAAAGTTCAATATTGGAAAGTCATGGTGTCACACCCTAATCAGCTAATTAACTCAAAACCCCTGCAAAGGTTTCCTGAGTATTTAATTGGTTTCTCAGTCTGGGTCAGTAGGCTACACAATCATGGGGAAGACTGCTGACTTGACAGATGTCCAGAAGACAGTCATTGACACCCTTCACAAGGAGGGTAAGCCAGAAAAGGTCATTGCTAAAGAAGCTGGTTGTTCACAGAGTGCTGTATCCAAGCATATTCATAGAAAGTTGAGTGGAAGGAAAAAAGTGTGGTAGGAAAAGCTGTACCAGCAACAATGATAACCGCAAGATTGTCAAGCAAAATTCATTCAAGAATTTGAGGGAGCTTCACCAGAAGTGGACTGAGGCTGGAGTCAGTGCATCAAGAGCCACTACGCACAGACAAATCCTAGACATGGGCTACAAATGTCACATTCCTCGTGTCAAGCCACTCCTGAACCAGAGACAATGTCAGAAGCGTTTTACCTGGGCTGAGGAGAAAAAGAATTGGACTGTTGCTCAGTGTTCCAAAGTCCTCTTTTCAGCTGAAAGTAAATTTTGCATGTCATTTGGAAATCAAGGTCCCAGAGTCTGGAGGAAGAGTGGAGAGGCACAGAATCCATGTTGCTTGAGGTCCAGTGTGAAGTTTCCACAGTCAGTGATTTGGGGTGCCATGTCATCTGCTGGTGTTGGTCCAGTGTGTTTTCTTAAGTCCACAGTTAACGCAGCCATCTACCAGGAAATTTTAGAGCACTTCATGCTTCCTTCTGCTGACAAACTTTATAAAGATGCTGATTTCATTTTCCAGCAGGACTTGGCACCTGCCCACACTGCCAAAGCTACCAAAAGCTGGTTCAGTGACCATGGTGTTACTGTGCTTGATTGGCCAGCAAACTCGCCTGACCTGAACCATACAGAGAATCGATGGGGTATTGTCAAGAGGAAGATGAGAGACACCAGACCCAACAATGCAGATAGCCTGAAGGCCGCTATCAAAGCAACCTGGGCTTCCATTACACCTCAGCAGTGCCACAGGCTGATTGCCTCCATGCCACGCTGCATTGATGCAGTAATTCATGCAAAAGGAGGCTCAACCAAGTATTGAGTGTATAGAAATGAACATACTTTTCAGAAGCCAGATGTTTCTGAACATAAATTGTCTAGCTGAGCAGTTTCCCTGACACATCTAAATGAAGCAATTTACTTTAATGTTTAATCTCTCAAATTAAAATAGTAATTTCATCAGTACATCAAGATTTTTATTATTATGTTGCTATACAAAGTGACCTGCATTTCTTGAATAAGGATGAATAAGGCATTTCTTGGAGTTAAATATTTATTTTAGCACAAATTTGCAGATAATTACAACTTAATACACATACAGGAAACATGGGGCAAGGGTTTAGGCCTTTAAGTTAGCAACTTTCTCAAGGGCTCTGGCAACTTGTTCAGCGTTCATGTTGTCCAGTGCAACACTATGTTCCTTACCAAAGGCTGAAACATAAAAGACAGCAAAACAATCGATCAGTTTGTCATTTCTGTCTGTGGGTTCATTTCCATTTTCCTATTTTTCTTTTGGTCTTACCGTATCGGGCATACAGCTTGGGCTGAACATCAGAGCACTCTCTGATCAGAATGGGGAATTCAGGATTTGCCTTCTTCAGTGTCACATAACACTGTTCAATGAAGTCTCTGTAGAAAAAAAGTGGCTTCAAATTCCCAATGTGGGAAATCTCACAATTTATATATATACTGTGAATATAAAAAAGGTAATTAAATTTTAAAATTCATTTTCTAAGGGAACGTTTTGCATTAATATACATTATAGATAACCAATAGCATTAATAGCAAGTTAAAAATAAATTGTAAATGATTTACTCACAAATTAAGACATGCTAGCCCGTAGATATTTAATTGAAACTTGGCGTTACTACAAATTATTTTCCTCATTCCAGCAAACACATCGATTAACCTGAAAGCTTAATCTCATACACTCATAGTGTTTCAAACCCGTAAAAGGTGGTAAATACCCCGTTAGCTGTATCTTAACACAATACTCTGCCACACTATCTAGTAGGATAGTATGCGTCTTGAGACGTTGCCACTGTGCTATTGGACAGAATTGGCGAAATAACTGATATAATGGGGGCATTAAAACCGTTCTAAATCGATCCTTTCCCCGGGTTTACCTGGCTCCCTGGCTGGCAGGCGACGTCTGGCATAAATGCAGTCGAACCTCTCGCAGATTACGCGCAAGGTTAGAACCGAGCGCCCTCACTACGGAGACCGCCATGACGCTGACCTTCTCCTTCCGGATCTTCTTCCTCTGAGACTGCAGGACGGAGTTGCATCCTTAGGAGAGTTTACTGCCCCCTACTGTAGCGAAGAAAAAAAGAAAGCTGTACCTGACGAGTTTATTCGCATTAGGTTTCAGACGACAGACCTTTGATTCTAAATAAGGCGCGTTCACACAGTCAGAAGGAAAACAATATGCAGCAGCATTTTCGCACTTTGCTGTTGTATTCATAATATAATGGTTATTTAAAATAATAAAAAAATCAAGTTATTCCTGCTACTTGCAGTGGTTGAGCAAGACCAAGTGTAACTGTCTGTAATAAGTGTTTGGATTCCGATATATTCCGCCTTTTTTCAAATGTGCATACAAAAACAGAGTAGAAAACAAACAAACAAACCAGAAATGGAGACTCTGTTTAAACCATAGCACAGACATTTCAAATTTGAGAGCGTATTGCCTTGAGAAAACGGTGTACACAATTTTCCTTGGGAAGGTTAACATAAAAAAGCAGTATTCACAACACTGGAATAAACAGTTTGGCCTATCTTTTCAATTTTAGGGTTAGATCTTAACAAAAGGGTGCGAGAGGGTGAACAGCATCACCACTTACTTGAATTAACATACCCAGAGAGAAGATAAGATAAAACTGCATCTGAAATGTTTGTCCCAGTCGTTCGTATAACAAATGATATCATGAATGGACTCGGTTTCTTCTGAATCTTCTATGTAGAAAATCATTTGTAGGGTATATTGTTGATACTATTTGGATTTATCTAACTATATGAGCAGTTGTATAAATAAAAAGTTAGGACTCGCCTCCTCAACGAAACATTATTTCTCCCGTAAAAACGCTATTTTCAATTTTCAATTTGACAGCCACACTAACAATTTAATCCTTAGTGATTGTTATTTGATTTGCGTCTTATTTGTTTTGAAACTTGTGTTGAAATTGTATTGCAGCGTCACGCATGCGTCCGCACGGCGGACCTGAAGGTGGCGCTGTGAGAACTTCGCATTACCTTTAACACCACAACATGGTGTTAGAGATTGTCGCATTTTACCCATAGATCTCTCGTGTTGTTGCTTTTTGATTGTTACTTGTCCCTTTCATCGCTTAAATATATCATTCGTGGAATAAGGTTCGAATAGGACGCATCCGGCGCCAGCATGCCTGAGCGGGAAAGTAAGCGACGACAAATTTGTTTTGTTTTAGAAGCGGAGCTAATGCTTTAGCATCCGTAGCTTTTACGTAAACACTGTTACGCTAAGTACAAATGCATTGCGTACATAAACTCAAGAATCAAGAATCAGATGTAGAGTTTCCCTTATTGTTTAAGGTTCAGTCAGTTGCATAAGCAAATACTAAGTGCATTTTGTTTGGGAGAGTGCTGAGGGTAAATTTATTGAACCTCTCGTAGTGTGTTAGCTAGATTATAAGCTTGTACTTTAATTTAGCACTGACTTGTGGAAACGCCTGTTATGATGAAAATTGATACTGTATAAATTGATTTCTCTGCTCTCTCCTCCAGCCGAACTTTATTCCAACCCTCTGGCCCCTGAAGGCCATGAAGTGGAGGACCATAGATCAGCGCTGCAGTAAGTTTTTTTTGGACTAGACGATTAAATCTTAGTCAGGTTATACTAATCCAGAGAGTAGTATCGTAAAATTCAACTCTTTGTTTTTTCTGTATATTTAGAAGAAGAAGAATTCGGGATTCGCTCTGTTTGTTCGGTCGGTTTGTGTTTCAGCAGAATATGCATAATATACTGCTTTTAAATCGTGGTTTCCCTTATGGATCTATAGTTAAAATTGTCTCATTAAGTAACTGCCAGTTGGTCTTCTTTATGAGACATAAGAAAAAAGAGTGATATTTAAAAGGCTAATGTGGCTGCACGATGTTGGAGAAACACTATCCTAGCAATGTATGGCAACCTACAAAATACAGGATTTTTCAAACCCAAAATGACGTGAAGAAACATTTGAGAATAATTGTGTAATTTTGAAGGAAAGTGCATCTGCATAGAAATTGTCAAAAACGTTTTTACTTTGCAAGTTTTTTTATGCGAACCATCCTTTCCTGAACCTTATCAGAAAACCTCAAATGAGCGTAAATATTCCTCTCCTATAGGTTAGTTCTGTAAAACGAGAACCCGAAGTTGTCTTCTTGTATCAGTTTGTCTTACTTCACAGTGCACCTGCTGATTTGTGAATTTTAAAGTGTACTTTTACAACCTTGGTTTAATTAAGTATTTTGCTACAGTCTTCTGTACAAAACTGCTAGTAATATTTAGTGATCAGTAATATTTAATAGGTTAACAAAGTTACATATCTGGCTGGGATGACTTGTAGATGGGTCCAGCCACGTGGTTCCTGACCTGAAAGCTATGATAACAGATGGTTTGTTTGCAAACTTTAGATCCCGGCTGACCAATGAAGACTTCCGGAAGCTCTTGATGACCCCCCGGGCTGCTCCACCCACAGCGCCGCCGTCAAAATCCCGCCACCATGAGTACGTAGAGCTGCTGTAGATGCTTCAGACGCTTAAAGATGTAACTGCTGTAAATGTCTGGTAGCTCCTGCTAGACACACAGGGAATAGTTCTAAGGAGTTTTGAATGATTTCCACTGTGCTCAAATTGGTCTGGTTATAAAACCAATGTTTTTCACTTTCCAGAATGCCCCGTGAGTATAATGAGGATGAAGATCCCGCTGCTCGCAGAAGGAAGAAGAAAAGGTAAGCCTCAGCGTAGACCAGCTAAGTAGTTTGCGCTGGAGCTGAATGGTTTGGGGAAAACATCTGAGTGTGACATTCAGACCAGCTGCTATTGTATTCTCACCACTCAACTCTTGGTTGAGACACAGCTAGATCGTTACAATAGCAAATCCAATTCTTCTGTGACTAAGAAGGAAGTTGTTAGTGCTTGTCGGTCTAGTAAATGGTATTAAACATCTGGACCGTGTTAAGCTGTCTGGATGCATACTGGGGTCTGATCAACCTGGATGGGGTCACCTGGAGGAGGGTGTATGGGCTTGAAAGACCTGAAACGCCTGTTGATCCCAGGAACATCACTCAGGATGCATCCACACATCCAGGCATCAGTAGATGTATTTGAACTAAAATTTCGTGAAAATAAAGCATGTAAAATTATGCACTTTCTCCCAGTGCTTGTTGTAGTTGCACTATTATTAGAACCTAAAAATGTCTCTCTAAATGAACTCTTACCCCTTCTCGATCACATTTGCAGCTATTATGCCAAGCTACGGCAGCAGGAGTTGGAGAGGGAGCGTGAGCTGGCGGAGAAGTACCGTGACAGAGCTCGGGAGAGGAGAGATGGAGTCAACAAGGACTATGAGGAGACAGAGCTGATCAGCACCACAGCCAACTACAGGGCAGTCGGTCCCACGGCAGAAGCGTAAGCTCCTGTTAATATACTCACTTTTTAATAAAAGCTGGAGAGTATGTGTGTGTGTTGGGCTCACGTTTTGCTGTGGTTTTACAGAGACAAGTCAGCAGCAGAAAAGAGGCGTCAGCTGATCCAGGAGTCCAAGTTCTTGGGTGGTGACATGGAGCATACTCACTTGGTGAAGGGTCTGGATTTCGCCCTGTTGCAGAAGGCAAGTCCAGAGTGAGGCCTGTTGATTATGACCTGGGAATGGCACAGTTAACGTCGACACCATATTAGCTTGGGGGTTGTCACTCACTGTTTTGGCCATAAGGGGGCATCTCTATTAATGACAGACACAGTTTTACACATGTGAAAGTGTGTTATTATTTGCCATTGTGAACACATTATAGCACAGCACACGGCGCACCACAACAAAATGTGAGCCCCAAATATGACCCATCTGTGAAGGATCAGTGGGCAGCTGACATGGTCAGTGCCTGGGGAGCAGTGCTTAGGGACGGTACCTTGCTCATGTGTACCTCAGTGTTACCTTCCTACCGTAGGGCAAACGCCCTAACCGTGCCTGATATGAGCATTTTCTAGTGCCAAGTAGGTTGAATAACACTCAAGTTTGTTATACTTTAGCAGTATTTGTATGCACCATTCTTCTTTTCACCTTTTCTTCCATTCTCGTTTCATTCCTCCTGTTTTTTCCTATTGACATTAATTCAATATATGCATATAGCCTATGTGGTTTCTCCTTTAACATCGCTGTGGTTTCAGTAGTCTTAATGTTACGCTGAATAAAGTTCCTGTTTGCATTGTGTTGCAGTTTTTGCAACAGTTGTCATTTAATTTCATAATGCCAACATTAATAGTAATATACATTATATAAGTTATACATAAAATATTCTCTGTTTACCAGGTGAGAGCTGAAATCACCAGTAAGGAGAGAGAAGAGGAGGACATGATGGAGAAGGTGCAGAAAGAAGTGAAGTATGTATTCTTCAAAACTACATCTGTTTTTATACTTAACCAGTTACCACTCTGTTCTTATGGGCATGCCTGTGGAATTTTGTACAGGAAAGATGAAGATCCCGAGCAGAAGATGGAGTTCAAGACCCGTCTGGGTGAGTAAAAAAAAAGCCATCTTACATAGGGATGGCATCGATCTGATACATAGATCAGATACTGGTCCGATAACGACTCAAATAGCTGGATCGGGTATCGGTGGCATTGAGCCGATCTACGGAGCCAATCTGTTCAATTGAATTGAATTTTTCTATGTTTGCTGGTTTATTGTTAGACTTTTGCACTAATTCCTTCATAATGATATGACGATGAGCAGAACAAACAACGCAACACACTACAACCCCAAAACCAAATCATGTGATTATACTGTTTAATTTCCTTAACGACACCAGTTCTCTCTTGCAATTTCTGTGTTCCTGATGGTTTTAGCGGGATTAGGGACCGTCACAAAATTACACAATTGTGTTTAAAGGAATTATTTTTGAGACGTCGTTCAATAATAAATCATTTAGCATCTACATAGGGTTGTATAATTATTACATTGTTTTAGGAAAACAGTAGTTAAGTCAAGTATTTCCTTAAGCAGAACAGAATAATCTCAGTCTCCTCCTCACAGAGAAATGCACAACTTATTAATAAAAAAATTAGTATCAGATCGTTACTCGGGATCGGACGATACCCAAAGCCACAGGAGTCGGCATCAGTATCGGAACTGAAAAAGTTGGATCAGTGCATCCCTAATCTTAAATATGGTCAAGAAAACAACCTTGCTGAGGATAAATCAACTCCTGCTTTGTATCTGTCTTTGCTGAGCAGGAAGGAATATTTACCGGATCGTCTTCAAAGGACGTCAGTTGGAGCGTAACGAGTTGTTTTTGCCCGGCCGCATGGCCTACGTGGTAGATCTGGAGGATGAGTATGCAGACACGGACATCCCCACCACCCTCATCCGCAGCAAAGCAGACTGCCCTACCATGGAGGTATGATAAAGTTGCGTGGTAAACATGCAGATCTATTTATCAGCATGAGTTGATTAAGTTGTGCTCAGGGCTTCTAATTGGAGTTCCCTCTTTTAGCAAGGGGTATGTAGGCTTAAATAGACCTGAAGCCTGTTGTAGGCTCTTAGGTAACATCTGGAGTTTATATTTATGCCGTTATTAGACTGGTGGAATGTAAAAACAGTAAAAATTATATTATTGTGCTTATTTCTTTTATACGAGTTGCGGAGCACGTAATGATTGAGCGCCTTCCTACATGACTGATCTTTTAACTACTGACGCTCTCTCAGGGCTCTTAGATCTTAGATCCAACTCTAAGAGTTTCCACATACCAAGACTTAAAAAGAAATGTAGGGGGAGGCCGTTTTTAATCATTATACACCTGAACACACTACTAGCACCAATTAGAGAAGCCGAATCTCTTTCCTGATTGCAAAAACGTTGAAAAACCTCTTAACGCCAGCTTTAAAAATTTGTAGTACTCTTCTTTTTCCCTCTTTTCTGAATTATTTTTACGTTTAATTTTTAGTTGTTCTTAAGTTGGAATTATTTAATCATGATGAAATGATTAATACTCTGATTGCGTAAACTCCCAACTGCTTAGCTGCTCGTCTCTTTTCCTGATTTTTGTTGTCAGAGTAAAGCACTTTGTGCAGAATTTTATATTGGTGAAGCTATGGGACTGTTTACGCGTATGCAGATATTTTTATAAACACATTTCTTTATATGTTTGGGCCTTTTGTTTACACGTAAACAGAATTTTAGCCACCTCAAACGCATATCTTTTAAAACACCTTCCCAAAGTGCAGATTTTTCAAAACGCTGGATTCTGTGGATATGTGTAAACGAAATGCCCAAACGTATAAAAAATTATATGCATTTATTAAAATATACGCATACATGTAAACAGGCCCTAAATTGGCCCCATAAGGTGTTACTGAGAGTGTGATTGTGTGAGTGTGTGTGCGCCATGCGGGGGTTGGCACCTGACCAGGGTTGATCCTCGCCTTGCGCCCGTAGTCCCAGGATAGGCTCCAGTGACCCAAATAGCAAGTCAGATTTAATGGATATTATTACAGTAGAACCAAAAAGTTCCAAAGAGTCAGAAAGTTACTACATTCATAATTCCAGAAAAACTGGATCATTGTAACTTCTTATATGCTAACTTCATGATCTTTAAGAAAATGTAAGACTTTGCAAGATAAGTGTCGTTACAGTTTTTCCGCTTTACCTTGACTAAAGCAAATAGCACTGTTGCCAAATGCACCCAGTCATTACTGAGCAATTAAGAAGCACAGTAATATCTGAACTGCCTGTTTCTCAGAATGGTGGTAACTGCAAAGTGTAATCGGAATAAATATAAATAGTTAAAAATGAGTAACCAGGATATTTAGACTTGAGTCAGTTAATTCGGGTGCAGTGAACTTGAAACAGGTTTTTTTGTTCACCATGCTAAAAATAATAATCGTGCACCTTTTATGGTGTTCACATTTTAACAAGAGGTTACTTATTCAGTCGGTGCATCTGATATTTGACCAACCGTTTAAAATTTGCATTGGATATTGCCGTTTCACTATAAATCTTTTTATGGATTCAGGAAATCCGAAATTCTGATTTCATGTTGTGCCTCCTCTATGTATTAAAACTTCTCTTTACTATAATAAAAAACGTAGAGTAATCCTTTATCTTTATTTTTAATGTTTCTTTTGCAGGCCCAGACGACTCTCACCACCAATGACATTGTGATCAATAAACTGACACAGATCCTGTCCTATTTGAGGCAGGGAACTCGCAACAAGAAGCTTAAGAAGAAGGACAAAGGTGTGTGTGTGTACCATGTTTTTATGCATTGTGGGGACGTTTTTGGGCCGTTGTGTCCCCTGAAATTACTTTTGTTCATTTTTTTATGGCTTTGTGGGGACAAATGACTTTTTAGAAAATGTACCTTTTATTTGAGAAACTAAAAGAGGTAAAAGATGTGCATTCAGTTACTGATGTTAGGGTTAGGATTAGGATTAGCTGTAGAATTACATACATCTAGTCACTGTGGGAGTCTATGGAATGTCCCCACAAAGATAGTTTTACGAGTGTGTGTGTTCACTCGTATCATTTCATACTTATGCTTTATTTAAATTATATTTATCTCCCTCTCAGGAAAACTTGATGAGCGTAAAGCCCCAGAAGCTGATTTGAAGTAGGTTCTGAAACTCTTTGACATGGTTGACATCTTACTTGATAAAGCAATTAATGTGCTGAGTAAATACAAGTTTCCTCCTCCCAGTGTTGTTTTATTTCATTTTGAACCATGAAACTCTGCTGTGATCTCGCAGCATCTTCGATGATATTGGAGACTACACCCCATCCACATCCAAACCCACACGTGACAAAGAGAAGGAGCGTTACCGCGAGAAAGAGAGGGAGCGAGATCGCGAGAGGGAGCGGGAGCGGGATGAAGAGAAGAGACATCACAACTACTTTGAGAAGCCCAGAGCTGATGATGAGGTCGGGGAAAAGGAGGATGGAAACATTGCTTCTTCAAGCACTATTGGCTGCTGAAAGCGTTTTCACAACACAACCAAATTGTTTTGTGTGTGTACACTTCTAATATCAGGTTTCTTTTCTTTCTACAGGCTATGGAGGTTGAGAAAGGTAAATGTAGAAAACTTTCTTTCTGTAATGGTATAGATTTGTAACATTTTTTTTTTCTCCACTTGACTGCTGCTGCAATATTTACACATATCACTGAATACCTCACATAGCTGTCCTTTTTCTACCTCTAATTTAGAGTTTATATTTAGAGTTTATGAGATAACAAAGTTCACTTTGACTTTAATGTAAAGATTAGAGAAAGTGTGATCAAGTAGTTCTGATTTGGAGATCTTTAATTGCCAGTAGGTGTATAAACACTTCATGTTAGGGGGTGGGTAGAATTTGGAGATCTGTGATTCAGTCTGAGCCTGTAGGTGGCACTCCATGTTTGTAAATGAGTTTTCCTCACTCTTGTGTTAATCAGTCACAGCAGTTGTGATTTCTCTAGAATTGTAATCTAAAGCTAAAGGGCTCTAAACTCTTCCTCAAAACACATTTGCTCAGCCCGTAAAGGACAAGGTAACTAACAATCATCTTGTATCTCCCCAGGGCCTGGTTCGGTAAAGGAACAGATCAAACTCATTAATGAGAAATTTGCAGGTGCTGCATCGACACACTGGCAGGAAACATATCCTTTTAAATCTAATGCTCCAAATTCCACATTAGGTCTCTGTTTGCTTGGCTTTGGCAAGACAAATATTTTTAAGTATCTACCAGGGCTCTACTGAAATGTTGTCAGTCGAAATAGATTCAGCCAGTGCGAATATTCAAGTATTCAGGGTTTTTATTGTAGACTGGCTCTCGGGCTCACACTTCCTCTTAGTTCTTTCTTGATTGTTGTAATTACTTTGTCAGAATAATAAGATCTGCAGCACAGGTATTTTTTTATAACCGTTTTTTCTTGCCCTCTTCAGCGACACAGTTGCAACCTATATTAATGTCTGCTTTCAGCTTCTCACATCCATTAACCAACCTCTTTTTGTTAGTGAGTGCTAGAATATAAAATATACAAACAAAAAAAATAAGTTCCTTATTGTATGGGAGCCGACCACAAAAACCAGCCATTCCACTTCAAGAATCAGTCGACTCGGCGTTATATTCAAATCAGTGATTTTCAGGGGTCAATCCTAGTGACCTCTCAAACCAGTCTGATCTAAAATCACACTTTTTACAGCTTCTTGAGTCCTCCCTCTCATGATGAGGCATTCATCTGTGAACCAAGAGGTTGGCAGTGCAAATGCAGCTCTCTCCAGCTGCCAGAAGTTCCTTTATTGAGCCATTTAGCATGACCTTTAACCCCAAGTTGCACCAAGGAGACTGTCCTTGTAATTAGGAAATAGAAGTTATGCTGCGTTCCATTTGTCATTGGATCCAAGGTTCAGTTGACGGGATTACGTCACATTCGTTAAAAATATAGTGAAAACCTAATTGGACGCTCTCCGTTTGCCACAGGAGAGTTCAACTCACATAGGAGATTATTATAACCTGTTCGGCTAACTAGGCTAGTCATTTGTTTTTAGAAACATCAACCAGCATCGGCACTTGATAAACGACACACGACGCGGTATTTCATATATAACATGACCGTAGCAACACGTCTATCGACTGAAACAACACTGGCCAAGTTAGACAAACAACACTAAAGTGCTTAAAAATGTCAAAAATCGAAGCATTATTATTATTATTATTACAGTCTTTACACTGAGCAGCCATCTTGAATTCTGAACTCGGGGTCGTCCGTGCTGCTGTGAGATATTTGGTCGGATGTGAGAGAAACGGGGGCGCGCATGTCCTCACTTCCGGCTTCAGCCCTCGGAAAACGACCAGGAAACTGAGCACCAACGGCAAATGGAACGCACCGTTAGTCTGGATAAGAAAGTCTGCATAAATGTATGTCTGTGGAGTCTGTGGGGAGCAGCCTTCCTCTGCTGCACATATTTCTCCTTAACTGCACAGCACAGCTGGAACGAGGCGCGAGGAGAAGCAGCATGTGGGAGACTTCTTTGGGACGTCCAACAGCTACGCCGAGTGCTACCCCGCCACGTGAGTTCACGAGTTCCACACAACAAAGCGTTTCCCTGCAACACGTGTCCTAGTCAGAGGTGAAAAGAGGACGAGAGATATCGCTGCAGCTTTATTTAAAATATAATACATATACTTGTATGTGATGAAGCAGAAATCCAGTGACTGTTTAATTTTTATTGAAGAGGATTCAATTAGTTTTGTATGTTGTTTACTTTGTTCATACACAGATTGGACGATTTGGCCGTGGACAGTGATGAAGAGGTGGACTACAGTAAAATGGACCAAGTGAGTACTTCTACTTTCATGTAGGGATGCAGCTGTTATCCATAGCTGTCATCTACTAAACATTCCTCCAGTTTGAGTAATTATATAAGAAGTCCTTCTGTTTTATTTAAGAGCCGTAGTGTCACAGTCCTGGTCCCAGTGCTCTTCCCTTCTCTAGTTGCCTCCTTACTCTCATGTGCCACACATGTTCCCTTATCTAGTTCATGCCCCGTTCCTCTCTCTATCTGGTGTTTTTTTTGTTTTGTTTTTTATCCTGATGTCTTGCTTTTTATCAGGCAGTGTTTTCCACTCATTGCCCCATATTTTTTGTTCCATTTATGTTTCTGTGTTAACATGAAAGCCTCCTGATTTTTGTAGAGGCGCCAATATAATGGTAGGAGAAACATTGAGGCACATGTAAGCGTGTTGATTTTTTGCTCATAATTAGTCATCTCACAATAAGTCTACATTCATTACCAGACATAGTCTCAAATAGCAGTCATATTGAGTTATGATAAAAAAAATGCTCAAGTTCAGAAGTGTGAAAAGTACACACATTCTTCACTCAAATAGACGTATAGATACGTGTTTAAAAAGACTCTTGTAAAAGTTAAAGTATTGACTCGACTTCTTTACTCTAGTTAAAGTGAAAAGTACAAGGTTCTAAAACATACTAAAGTATAAAAGTATAAAGTACCCTTGTGAAGGACAAAACCACCACTTTAGAGCAAAGCTGACTGGACTCCATGTGCAAGTGTTATATAGAGTGCAAGCAGAGAAAAATAAAGCCACATGAATACATAAAGCTCCATTGGTCATTTCCATCATTATACATGATGACTGCCTCTATCCTAAACACATCACACAACAAATATTATAGTGCTGTAAAGAGCGCTGTATAAATAAACTCAACTGAACTGAATTTGGTCGAGCTAAGCTTCTTTCTGCCACCGCAGTCACCATGTCATTTCCCATCGAGTTGCCGCCTGGGTTTAGTCTCAGTCTCTCGCTCTCTCTCTCTCGTCTGTCGTGTTGTGCGTCATGTGCAAGGACGAATACACCCATGGGGTCTTTTCTGTGCATGTTTTTAAGCCTCAACCAATCAGTTAAGTTGTCTGGATGGAGCGCATTGTTATGTTGATACAGAATAGGTAAAATACATGGAAAAATGGCCTACTAAACATCATTTAAATTAAACCAAACAAGACTGATTTGAAAATGTAAGGAGTAGAAAGTACAGATATTCATGATATAAATGTGCATAGTAAAAGTTAAAAGTTGTCACAAAAATAGTAAAGTACAGGTACCCAAAAATTCTGCTTAAGTACAGTAACCAAATATTGGTACTTCATTACTTCCTGTATCTGGTCAGGTTGGATTTCCTTTGTTTTAGCTCCGCCGTGGGTATAGACTAGACACTTTCTGCCAGCAAGCCAAAGCACTAATGATGTCCTACTGTGTCATTTGTGCATTCATTTTAAATGAGATTAAAACTAAAACCCAAAAAATGTTTTTGTTGCATAGTCAGTTCAAGATTCAGTATTTGTGTGTTAAACAAAAATGAAAAGGAATAACAAGTCTTTGCCAGATTTCCCATGTTGTGCTCAAATGTAAAATGGAACAAACAGAAAAGCACTGTGCTAACATTTTCTGTTTGTTACATTTAAAAAAAAAATTCTGACCATGTGGGGGGGCATGTAGGGCTGGGCGATTATACGATCACTATTTGTTCTGCCTGTGTTTAGGGGAACAAGAAAGGGCCACTCGGGCGCTGGGACTTCGACACGCAGGAAGAATACAGCGACTACATGAACAATAAGGAGGCCCTGCCAAAGTAAGCAGCACATTCCACCTGCACAAACATCTCACTTCTTGTACACACGTCACATCTTGTGCTCATTCAACATTGCAGGGTAGCGTTCGTCCTCATTTCCACGTTACATAACTCAAACTCACTCTGCTGTTTCTTCCTGCAGGGCTGCATTCCAGTACGGCATTAAGATGTCTGAGGGCAGGAAGACGCGACGCTTCAAAGAGACCAACGAGAAGGCCGAGCTGGATAGGCAGTGGAAGAAGATCAGTGCAGTAAGTTTCTTGGGGAAGGGAGAAAGGCCTGGATTTGATTTTTTTTTTTTCAAACTTTTAAAACATTGTATTAGAGCAGCATTTTGTGAACATATATGTGTAAATGCCAACGTTTAACAATGTGTAGACACAGATAAACATGAGGTTATGCTTTAACCTAGTACATTGATTCATTAATCCCAACTGGAGTCACAGGGGGGACCGGAGCCTATCCCGGGAACTACGGGCACAAGGCAGGGTACAACTCTGGGCAGCGCCAACACACCTAGTATCTCGTACATGTTGGATAAAAGCACAGCATAGTTCTAGTAACTGAGTATCAGCCCATGGCTGGATTGTGTGGTTAAAATAATCACTCAAAATAATAGAAGTCGACTGATATTGGTTTTTCAGGGCCGATAGCAATACTGATTGTTGCTAGTCGACGGGGCTGATAACCAATATTTGGAACTGATATGCAAAAAAAGGAAAATCTCTGTCAATTTTCAATTGATTGGCTGCTAGTCATGTGACGTAGCCAATCAGAGACTGTTGTGGGTGGAACATTAAATGAAGCAGCGAGTCGAAAGCAAATGACACAGAGAGAAGTGACAGGCAGTGGAGGCACAGTAGCGCACCTTGTAATTACTTAATATTGGTGAGGGGCAAAATTAAACAAAGAGACTGATAATCGGCCCGGCAGATAATCGTTCAACCCTTACAAAATAAAACCGTCTGACAAGTTTCTTTAATGTGAGTGAGTGAAAGTGAGTGGTTATTTGTTAGTGAACACACCACAACCGAATGTGACCTCTGCATTTGACCCATCCACGAAGGAGCAGTGGGCAGCTGACGTGGGCTGCCGTGACCTTGCTCACAAGTACCTCAGTGGTACCTTTATAGGTCCGGGATTCAAAATGGTGACCTATTGATCACGCGGTTAACTCCCAAACCAGAACGCTACCAACTACCCCAAAAATGTAAATACAATAATAGAGCTGGTTTCTTGAATATGAATTAAGCCTAGTCTTGGAGTAAATTGCAGATACAATGGAGATTCACCACTGAAATTCAGAGACAGTCTAGGCTTAGTCCAGGGCTATATTGTTTTTTAAAGGCACAAGTTGAAAAAATGTGTATGCATATTAATACATATGCACATCATGCTCAAACTTGGATAAGCGTTTAATAAGCTTTTTCTCCCCAGATCATTGAAAAAAGGAAGAAGATGGAGGCTGATGGGTTAGTATCTGTCCAAACTACACTTGCATTATTAATGCAGACAGATTTGAGTTACTTGTTTGCAAATTTAAGTTTACTCTTATGTAAAATCATTGTATTGTTTCTCTTACCCAACGTGATGTGATGTCTCTCACTAACTTTTTGGTTATTTATTTCTTGGACAATATTGGAATAAGAATGAAGTTTTTGCCAAATACATTCACATTACAAGGGTTTTGCTTTGGTTGGTGCCGAGACAGAAAGACTTTTAGAAACGTGTACAAAGTACTAATATAAATATAGAATAACAATACTGTGTAGAATAATATCCGGTGTGCAGCTGAACGTCGGTCCTGGTTGTGACAGTGCTGGTCCCTGTTTGTAATGAACATTTCTTAAATCTCTGTTTCAGGGTGGAGGTGAAGAGGCCCAAATACTAGACTGTATTGATGTTTGGTATGTGTCCCTGCAAATGTGCTTGATGAAGCTTTGTTGTGCATTTCTAAGAAGTAAAAATAGTGTGTACTTTGTAGCTTAATGTTACATGATAGGCCTGTCAGATTGTTCTCTGAAATCACCAAAATAAAGGAAACAATGCTATGTCATGGGTTTTAAAGGGCAAAACATCTGCAGCATGATCTGATTTAAACAGACAAAATAAACCCGTCCATTTAATTACTTGGCGATGAAGGCAAACAGCAAAAATTGCTAATAATTTGATAATGAACGCCTCTTTGAATAAAGGGTCATAACACTTCGTACTTTGTTCATGTAAAAGCAGATTAATTTGTACGTAGTGCACTTGTACATGTCTTAGTTTGATTGATACGTGAGCTTATTCCATAATTGCATATAATACATACAGTAGTTACTTCCTATTTATAATATTCCTAGAAATCACCACATCCAACAGCGTTTCAAAGTAAAAATAGACCTTCAAGACCTTTCTTTAGAAATAGTTCTTTAGAAACTCACATATTGCATAGCAGAAGTGTTTGATTTTTGTTTATTTGGTAAATAGATATACAAAACAGATCATTTGTGTATGTTGCTGGTGCAGGATAAAATCATTAAAAGGTTGTTGATCAAAGTTATGTTTTGAGCTTCATTGCTTGAGTATAAATATTTTATTCTTATACACATTTGCATAATTACATGTAATGTGTTGAGCAATATTACAAGATGTATTTGACATTACCTTCCAGCTTCTCTAAACTATATCCTCGACCTGTTTTATGTAGAAACTTTTTTCCTCACCTTTACTGCCAGCCGTTTGATTTTGGTTGGGCTTGAACAATCACTGGTTCTTGGGTACAATTTTTAATTCAGTAAACAAGCGTAAATACCACCATCTGCCATATCCTAAAATGATGCACTTTGTAGTCTCAGTTGAAATAGCCAACACTGCTGCTCTTTTTCTTACAGAAGCGATTGTCGCTCTTGAGGTTTAAAAGTGCACAGTGCAAGTGGAAGAATCCTGTCCAAATGGTCCATCTCGGAATACGCAGTCCCATATGCTTCAAAACACAGTGACCATTTCTTCTTCCACTGGACTTTCCTCTTTACTCTAAATCCAAAAATAATAATTATTGAATTTTTATTGAGTCCAAGAACTGTAGTAACACTCATTAACACTACTTGATTATTAATAACACCATTGTTGTACTGCTACTTTTATAAAAGGCAGCACTATTTGATCCGAGTATGATTTACTCACTAGGAAGACGATTTTATGATGGATGATCAGTTCCTTGGTCAGTCGCACCATGTCTCCGTTCATGGCCAACTCTTGAAAGAGGGTTGGTACAAAAACCACGGCCAGGTTATGGGCAGTCATCCTATTGACCTGACTGTGCAGCTGCACTCTATAAAGACATGCAAGTTGAAGTATTTTAAAGTTAAACATATTTTTATAAATCACATTCACAGTATTATCTGTCCTGTCTTGGTTTGTTCTGTCTCCACCAGGTTATTATGATTGCTGGGTAAAATTAAAGTCAGCTTCTTCTCTTTGTTATTTATTCTTTTTCCCCAATTGTGCATTTAATTCTGTCCAGACGTCTTGTTACAGAGACACTTCATTACTTATAGTTTCCAGCTCATTGGTTATAAGTTCTTAAGAAAGTTAATACATTTAAAATCATACAACTGTAGAACTGAAGAAAACCTAATAAACTAATGTTTTGCACAAAAGGGCCTGCAATAAGATTTGCGTGCCCTTCACTGTTTGTACATTCCGTTCATGTCGGAAAACATCTCGGAATCGTAAAAAAAACCAGCACAAGTGGGTTTTAGGAGCATATTTCTTTTTAAGAATTGTTGTTGAATGGGACACTTTGAGGAGCCATGCACTATTGCATTTCTTGCCAATAGCCAAACTGCAAACCTCGTTTTTTTCCCCCTTTCTTTCAGATCAAAATATTGTAATTCCCGATTTTAGCCACCTTTAAGGACAACCGGCATCTCTTGTGGTTAGCCATTCCTTGAATGGGTTTCAACATTACTTCAGCATAGTCTTTAACTTATTCAGCTGTAATCAGCAGATCTATAATCAACACCAGTAAACAAACCTCTATCATGTCTCCTTTCACACTTCTATTAAATTTTATGTTCTTGAATGCCCAGCAATTATACAATTTCTTCAGGAACTGGAGGTCTGTTATTTACTCTTGTTAATTTTGATTAGTTTCTTCTTCTTCTTCTGTTTTAATCTATATATATTGATTAATGACTTACACATAGAGGTGGCCACATAGGGAAGCCAGTGTGACTCTGTTATCTGAAGGAAGGCTCGCGACCAGTCTGCGATACTGCTGCAGTCTCTGGGTCTCCTCTGTGAGAGCTGAGGACACAATGCAAGATGTACTCCTTAACAACAGACCTCACCGATACATACAAGGTATAAAAGTTAGACACAGACACACGGACGACTACCGCTGCGCTTTTACACAGAGCATATTTTGTTTGTGTTGAAGTAGTGTTCTTTATTGATACATCTGACCTATACATCAGTTTTACATTTTTAAGAAGTCGTTTTGACTCCTTTTAGTCACATTAACTGCTTATTACTGTTTTTTCAAGAATGAGGTTTACAAAGTGTGTTCAATAGAATATCTCAAACCTTTTGGTCTCACAGTACAGGTATGGCCTAGAAGCAATGTCTGGGCTGTAAAAAGATCTGAAAATTCCAAGAGAAATCGAGTTGTACAGAGAAAACCTCGTTTCTGCATTGTTTTGTTTCTAATCTCGTTTCGTGGTGGACCAGCAACCATATCAAGGGCTTGATCAGTTCCCAGAAACGCTTAGGGCAAGTTTCTTTGCTGGTTAGAAAGTGAAAGTGAGTGATAGTTACACAAAACTGGTACAGTTAATGCTCTGTTAATTTAAATTAATATATATATGAAGCAAGACAATGTACAAGTACAGAAATCAGCAAAGAAATCAGAATATGTTACTCACATTGAGTAATCTAACGGAATATGTTACAAATGACCTTTTATGGCATGTATTCTGTAGTGGAATACATTTAAAAAGTAACCCTTTCAACACTGCTCACTAGTGATTTGTAGTTAATACAGTTAAAAGCTTTTTTTATTTGCACTTGTGTTAAGCCCAGTTTCTTTTAAAATAAGGACTGTATAGCCATGCCCACATAAAGCCTCCTAAGAATTCTGTAAGATAGGAATCAGAGCGATCCTGTCTCAACACAACCTAGTTTTGTGACTGTTGCATAACAGTCTGTGTGATAGCTCTACCTGCTGCTTTCACCCAGCCGCCTCTCTCCGAGGAGGGAATGATCTCGTGCATCTGGCGGAGAAATAGTTTCATGGCCCCGGCGACATCCAGCACGTCAAGTTCATCTGTGCCCAGAAAGGCCTCAGCTGGAGCCTCACGTAACTCCTCCACCAGCTGTGTGATTTTAGTGGCTGTTCCGCAGCGACGGTAGAGTCCTTCCACTTTCAATCCTAACACAGGGAACAGTGGTGTGCACACGTTATATACACAAACACTAGGTTTGAATGGCATTATTCGTTATGGAACTTAATACATTGCCCGTATTTATGCAGCATTTCAGAATGACTCCTAGGACAGTTTTTCCTGCCTAAGAGTAGGCCCCGAGAAGTAGTGAAAAAGTTCCCTAAGCCAACTTTCAGTTCACGTTTTCACATCACGTCACCGTGCAGACAAACGCAATCGTGCTATTTTGCAGCTTTATGTAGTCCCCGATGATGCACAAACAACAGTAAGAACAAGTCAATCACATAACTCCTTGAAAACATAACTTTACCGGTCTGAGATTTGAACCAGCAACCTTCCGATTACATGGCAAACACCCTAACTGTAAGTGCCCCTCCCTACCATCACTGAGTCCCTGTGTAAGACCCTTAACCCCAATTTGCTTCAGGGAGACTGTCCCTGAAATTAGGAAAATGGAAGTCACTCTGGATAAGAGCGTCAGCTACATGCAGTAAATGAGAAGGATTACATCCTGTCCTAGACTAAAAATATTGCTTTTCAAGCATATGTAGTGTTTTTGTTTGTTTGTTTTGTGATTATTTGTAATTGTGAACACACCACACAGCACACAGTGCACCATAACAAAATGTGACCTCTGCATTTGACCCATCTGTGAAGGAGCAGTGGGCAGCTAACAAGGGCAGCGCCCGGGGAGCAGTGCTTGGGGACGGTACCTTGCTCATGAGTACCTCAGTGGTACCTTTACCGGTCCTGGATTCAAACCTGCGACCTTCTGATCACGGGGCGAACACCCTACCGTTACGCCACCAACTGCTGTCCATCACTTTCACCATGTTTTCCCATAATCATAACCTGAATCACGTGTAAGGTCCTAGCAAATTAGCTCTGAAACCTTTCTAAATCCTGCTTGGAAACCACTCCTTTTCATCTAAATTTTGGACCAGTTCCTACTTTGAGATGCTTTATAAATACGGACACAGGACGTATTGTTATAAAAGTTTGTTTTACCAGCTTAGAGGGATTGAGACATAAGGAACATTTGTTTAAGCAATTGTCTAAATGTAGTGTTTATTTAAACTACAGTTACCGTACCAACTGTGTAATTTATATGTATGATCTGCTGTTGCTGCTGAAATTAATTACGTTTAATGCCGACCGGCACTCACCGTACAGCGTTATGTGAGAGATGCAGCGCTCTAGTACCGGAGGTACACTTCCACACACTCCAGCAGGGAGCCTGTAGACGGAATACTGTCGGCTCTTCTTCTGCGCCGAGACGGCTCTGGGCATGAGATCGAACCAGCTACTGCAGCTCTGTTGGTGTTCAAACTGCAGGTACAGAGTCCTGGAGAGTGTGAAGAGGTTAGAGCTGCAGCCTCAGTCCCAACGGCCCAGAATCTTACGGCACAGCGCGGGTTAGTGGCTCCTCAACCCCCAATATCAGGCAGTACGTTATAGTGGTGTAAATCACTATCAGATTTCATCACAATAGGAAGACAGATTGATTCAACAGACAAATCAACATCTGCTGATATCACAAAGTCTGTTACGATAAGATTTCGATTCAAATTATGATTCATAATTTCGGAATGATGCTCCGGCTCTCTGATCACTGAATCGATGTATCATTACACAGCTAGTACGAATTTAACAGGAGTACCAACAAGAGTACTGACAGGGTGCTGTGAGCTGTCAAATGGTTCTTACGTATGTGAGACTTTCTGGTGACAAATATCTAATAAAAGACACCACCAAAATGTGCAGTGCTGAAAGGTGAAAGTGAGTGATTATTTGTCATTATGATCACACCACAGCACAGCACACAGCACACCACAAGCAAATGTGACCTCTGCATTTAACCCATCCATGAAGGAGCAGTGGGCAGCTAACAAGCGCAGCGCCCGGGGAGCAGTGCTTGGGGACAGTACCTTGCTCGTGAGTACCTCAGTGGTAACTTTACCGGCTGTGGATTCTAACCTGAGACCTTCTGATCATGGGGCGAACACCCTACCGTTACGCCACCAACTGCCCCACTTTTGAAACCACTTGTTGTAACAGCAGAAAAAGACTCACTTTTCTGCTGCCTTCACTTCAATAGTGTTCTCAGTATAGTGCAGATCTGCAACACAGAAAAAAACCTCGTTAAAACTTTGCCAATATGTCAACATTCACCTGATAGATCATGATAGATCACACCTTGAGAGATATTATATATTTTGTGATGTGCAGAACTTTACTAGTGTAAATTGAGTTAAAGACCGTACAAGTAGTTAGTTTCTATTCGTAAGCCACTCTTATAAAATACCAGTTATACAGTACAACTTCTTTAAGAACCCTCCATCTCTGTGAACACAGGCAGTTTGTCTTCTAACGTCTCCTCTGCCACTTCACAACTTTAGGCTCTTTAATATTCACATTAAATGTCAAAATGTGGAGATGACACGCTGTTATCTAGAATTTTCATACTGAGGTCACATCTAAGGCAACATTTTTAGCAAGTTATAGTAAAACCAGTCAAAAGAGCTATGTGAGAATTCCTACAACATCAGCAAAGTATCTACATTTTGCAGTATCTCTAAAGGTGTGCCTGATATCACATGACTGTCATTTCATAACTTGATGACTTCACAACCTTTCTAACAAATACAGGAGTAAAAGTGTAAAAAAGAAAAATCTGTTTCGAGTTTTCTATACTCTATTTCTAGTTATAGTTGACCTAGCTGTTAAACTGCTGTTTAATTCATGTTAAACGTCATGCCATGACAGGATCAGGCTAAACACTAGGAAAGTAACAGCATAGTTCTCCTTAATGGAGACGGCCCCTCATGGTCAAAACAGGGAATTATGGCCTTAATGGTGGTCACAATATGGATTTACAATTATAAAGAGAGTTGCATTTGGCCTGCTGACAATGCCTCCACAATGAGCTGAAAATTTGAAGCCATGAACGGTATCTCTACGACAAAAACTGCAGAAGGTGTTGGAGTCAAAAACGGGGACGACAAAGAAGTAGTGCTGTGCGATATGACAAATTATTTTGGGAGACAAAATTAAAATGTCTATTGCTCCATATTATACTCTTTTGTTTATTTCAGTATACACTGTTTACAGCCATATTCTTTCATGTCGGCATGTGGATGTAGGCACAGGGAACACTAAGCACTTATATCTGTGCTTTAATTCTGAGCTCGAAACATTCTGCATATGCTCAGGTCTATAGAGCGCCAAAGATGCCACAATTTGCCTTAAAGGTAACCTAACTAGAGGGCTATTTTACAGCCACTTTACAACATTAAAAAAAGCAGCATTCGACCACAAGTCACTAGAGCACAACATAAAGTGGCATTTTCAATGGCGTAAAAGGGCAGGTACGGTATATTACAGCATATTTTTTACGGCTGACGTTACAGAAAACGTACTATATCAATATACACAGTATATACTGTATATCGTTATCGTGATATGAAATTACGATTCGTTATTGTCAAATGAAACATGGCATTTTAGTCAATATCGCACAGCCCTATGAAGAAGCATAATAATAGTAATGAAAACAATAAGAGTAACTGATAGAGAACAAGATGACATCTGGCACCCAGCAATCACAATAAAGAGCTGGTGTGTCATGCAAATTTGATAGTTTCAAATTTTTTATCAGTGTGTTAGCCCTTCCTCTGTTACTCACTGTAGCGTGTGAGTGGAGTGATGGGGAAGGATCTGCGTGGGCTGTGCGGTTGAGAAGGGTAGATGAGAAGTTCCCCGAGTCGGAGTGTTGCCCAAACTTCAGCGTGCTGTAGACCCCTGCCCTCCCTCACAGAGAGCCTGGACACGGCCAGTACGCCCTCTAACTCCTCCTCCTGATAAGTGGGGGGTAACAGCACCTGCACATACACACACACACACACATCCTAAAACTGCTACTTTTCAGAGGGGGTGTGTGTGTGTGAAAATTTGTAGTGTGCATGCAACAATACCCTGATAATGTACAGCATATGAGCGAGGAGAGACTCTTTCGAATTCGCATTGCAGCTGAGAGTGTCAGTCAGTGTCAACATCTCGAATTCAAAGTTTTGCCTGTATACACACAATTACACATTTTTAAACATATTGTACACAAAGGTGTGTAATTAAAGCTCATATAAAGAGCAAACTAAATATAACCAAATGGAAAACATTTAGGAAAGTCGCATCCATTCATTCAACTGTCTCTCACAGTGTACTGTCAACTCCTGCCTTCCTCACCTTGTAGAGCGATTGAATATAGAGACGACCTCTCTCAGGTCTAAAACATCACAGGCAGCAGACTCGTTTTCCAGCGAAAACAGGAAGCGCTCATCGTCCAGTTTCCCATGAAGCTCCTCCAGCCCTGATTAGAGCACCGGCATATACACATTTGTAAGAAAAAAAGGAACCAAGTACAACTTGGAGGAAAAAAAAAACAGAAGTTATATCAGAGCTTTAGTTTTACCCGCCTGCCCTCGTTCCTTCCTCTGCGGGTCAAAACCAGGAGCCTCTGTAAAAATCAAAGACAGAGCAGCCAACAGTTATGCCAGAAACCAAATCAACAGGGTTTTAAAAACTGCTTTGATCACTCTGCTTAGAAGAGCTCAACCAAACTGTAAGTCCTACCCACAAACTCGTTGTGTCTGAGAAGCTCGGTCTGTAGCGCCTGGCCGGCTTTTTCTGCTAAAGCAATAGCTGAAGTGTACTGAGAGTCTCCAGAACTGTTAAGAACCTTGGCTCCCGAACACAGCAGTGAGAGGGTCTCTTCCACATCAGCCCCACACACAACCTCACACAGACGCTACAAAACACAAAACAGCAGGCTTTTTAAACACGGCAGAAACTCACAGGGTTTTAAAGGTCCAGCTCGGAAGGTTCCTATCTAAGAAGTTCTGCTTAAGGAATGAATAACATGCTCGTGGAGTGATTGAGATCATTGCTTGATCAGCGACTGAGCTTGACTCAAACACCGCTACACATTTTAAAGCAAAATGTTACAAAAGCATGCAAAGAGTCATAATCACAGGGGGAGACTTATCTCCTTGTTCCCTGTCCTCATTTTGGTTTGTCTGTTCTGATGTTACACCATTCTGTGCATTTTAGTCTGTCTTTACTCTGTTTATGGTCACCTGCAGCCTGCGTCCCATTTAATTCTTTCTACACCCTCTCTTGATGGGTGGGCAGATGAATGGATGGATTTATTTTTCATTGTCACTGAAATCATGCACTAGCAACATAGTTAAAATCCTAAACCATAGAAATATCGTTACCCGATCAAGTTAGTTAGTTTTCAGGCCAATATTTGATATCACATCTGACTCTTTCTGAACATTCTAAAGGACATCCAACGGTATTCCTATTTAGTACGAATGACCAGCTTGTAAAAACCCTTGACAGCCCGGCCAATCTGACCTTGTTCAGTAGCTCCTGACTGGCAGATAGTGGATGGGCTCTGCGGTAACGCCCCCTGCAGTATTTATCTGTAATGAACTCAGTCCGCTGTTCCTGAGAAGCATCCGGCGAGATTTGCTCTACTCCTGGTATGTTGTGTCCCCAGACATTATTGGCAGCCTTGTTTCCATAAATAACAAATAACTGTAGAGGGAAAACAATATATCTTAATTATGCTCATAAAAAGTATCATCCAGGTATCATTTCTTTGTGTGCACTTTGCATTGCTTATGATTTATAGTTTTATGACCACAGGAGATAAAGATTTTTTATTTGCTTGAGTTACGCACCTCTATCAAAGGCTCCGTCCAGACTTTGATGTCTAATTTTAGACTGCGAACTTTGGATCTATTAGTACCCAACGAGCGATGCACTCCTTAAAGAAAATAGTTATCATTAACAAACTTTGTGTAATAACAGAAATGTGTATATCTGTTCTAGGCTGGGTGATATAACCGCAAAACCTAGATCACAATTAATTGAACATTTGACCTCTTATGATTAATGAATAGTTCTTGCCCTCATAATCCACTAGCCGAGGTTTGTACTGTAAATATGTTGAACGTCAGTTTTGATTAATTGCTCGGCCTTAACCTGCATGCAACCAAGAATTGGAATATTAGAAAATTATATCAATACATTGTTACCTGCACAGGCCTCACAGATGACCAGCAGCAGATTGATGGATGCCCACTCCGGTTTGGGACTGCCACAGTCGCCACAAACTTTGTTCCAGGCGCTTGCCCATAAGCGCTGCGCCACCTCACTACAGGACAGAGCACTGCGGATCACCTCATTCAGACAGTTCAGCCACGCACTCTGCTCTCGCGATGAATCTGTTGAGAAACTGAAAATGTAGACATTAAGCTTAAAAGGAACACTCAAGCCTAATTGTGGATAATAAAAAGGAATGTAAGCTAGTACAACAGCTACATCCAATGAATTCTCACAGTGATAAAAATAGATTTACAGTGACTACTAAATTTGTGTACCTTAGACAGACAAGCACAACACAAATTGCTGAAACCTTGAAATCAAGAAGTGACTCACTTAAAGGTTTTGTAGGGTGTAGTGAGACTGAAACTGTGGCGTCCCGACTGCTTAACATTGGCAACGTTCATGGACACCAACATCATCCCCAGACCCAAATTAAAGTCCTATAAAATATATATGAAAACAAACATACTACTGTTTATGCTATTCTCTAAAAATCCATGATATGGAGCATATCGTGTAGATATGGAGCACGACTTTTATGATACCTCTTTGCTGTTGTAGATCCACAGGTTGTGCCCACAGACTGCAGCATACACTTTGCTACGTGGGTCTTTTAGAGTCAGAGAACCATGCTGTTGTGGGGCTGCTGGTCGATCTCTTCCACGGGATGCATGCAGAGATGTAACCCACCCTTCCTGCATCTCTGTTGGGCAAAGGAGTAAAACAAAAACATGAAATATGAGAGGACTGAGTACAGATTCTTGAGGAACGAATTCTAGTGTCCTGGGTTGCTAACCTTCAGTGTGAGCCATGAATTCAAAGTGCTTTTTGCCAAAGTTAATAGAGAACCGCTTCTTGTCCTGCTGACGCACGCTGGTTATGCTTGAGACGTGAAACACATACTCAGTAAACTTGTCCTGCAATGCATTGAACAATGGAATGTGGCGTTATCGTGAGACAGAAATACACAGCTGAAGAGTGTGTTGCTAGACATCATTCAATAACAGTATTATGTAAAACTGACAAAACTCCACATACCATTAAGTAAGTGATAGCACCACTGACTCACCGTTCGTTTCTTCCACATTGATATCAGCTGACCATCAAATGCTGTCCACAGTACATTATGCCTTTGGCCAAGAGGGAACAGAATATGATTATTAAACAGTAATGGTGGGCTTTTCCAAATGAGGTGGCAATAATGTCTCGTCAGTGGTCAATTACTTGCGGCCTTTCCACACGTCTAGCCAGCTGGAGCGGGCTATGGCACTCTCTCCAACCAAGATCTCTTGACCAGATGATGTCTGCTTTCTCCGACTGACACGAATGGTGGCAGCACTAGAGAACAAACGGACACAATGGAAAAGAAGCTAAAACAAACAAATGGTTCATGACATCTAACAATAAATTCAGACAAATAAAGAAAATCAAACTGTAACACACCCTTTACAGACAATAAAACTAGGCCAATATTGTACAAAGGTTACTGCAAATTCTGTTCAATTCTTTAGAGCCATCGAGGTAAAGAACAAAGGAGAGTGACAGTTGTACACTGTCTTACTTGGTATCTTCACTGCTTACCGTGGCATCTTCGTCTTGCCAGATTTGACTGGTATACATGTCTCTAATGGGACTGATGGAAGAGCGCCTCCGTGTTGAGCATTAATCTGCCTAGACAAACAGAAGAAAAGAACTTTGTTCACATAAGTTTATTTAGTTTGGAGCCCAATTAGCTTGTTACATTATTCAACTATACCCACTTTTGTTTTTCTGAACCTGAAGTGAGAGAATCCTCATCTGCTGAAGATTCTGATGAGGATTCCTTTGCCCATTCACTTAAAACCTTCATCTCATCGTCCACATCAACTGAGGTTGATGAGGTAAGTGGTGTTGTGACCGGCAAAACAAATTTCTCAGATGTTCCATTGTAGTTGGTGTGGTCCGATTCCCTAAGAGCAGGTGACTTCTCTGAGGTGGCGCAATCACCGGCAGAGTCATCTGTGCTGACTTTATCAACGTTTTCTGGTGGAAAAATGAGAATGCATTTCGAGAATGCAAATCATAACGTACATACATTCCTTTTGATATCTTAAGGATAACGTATCTCAAATAACTTTTTCGGATACTAGAGCCATGACCTCAAAAGAGGCGTGACTGGTGTGATGGAACTACATCCCTACTTTCACTGCACCTCTAATCCTCCTTTTGATTTTACATTTTTAAAAAAAACGCACATGATACCACCATTCACTTTCCTGAGTCATGCATAAAACCTCTCATGTGATGCAGTGGAATAAACGTCATGCTATTTTGAGAAGGAATCTAGTATCCGTCAGTGGTCATCAGAATACACGCTTTCGTCACGATTTTGTTGGCAGAAATACTTCGGCTTGGAACATACCCCTTCCGAGAACAAATGTCAACAAGCTCTGACTAAGCAATGACAGAATCTTGTATGTCTGGTTCTTCCTCATTTACATTTTGCAGTAAATCATAATTTTATAATAAATATACTTGAAGTTAAAGATGTCCTCGTAGTCGTTCTATCTGTCTGTCTATCTAACTATCTGACTTACCAGTACAATTCAGTGGGAGATTGCTGGAGTTTGCCTGAGGTTCATCAGTCACCACCACATTACTGGAGGATTATGAAATGGAAAAAGAAAAAAAAAAAAGAGTAAAACCATAACTGGTGGATATACATTTCAGAATTATGAAAAACAGGTTCTGATTCGAAAGTGAGTTAAATATCGAAAATGTTCCCTCACCTGTCTGTGGAAGACGTCCGTTTATCAAACAGATACCGGGCTCGCGGCTTCGGCAAAGGAGTCGTCATGTTGGCGCAGGTAATAATCTATCTGTTACGCATAAAACGCACTGAGAGAGGCATGGTACATGAGGAATTTCCAATGACAAACATGATTTAAAAAGGTAAATAATAACGCCAGCCTTGACCTCAGTTACCAAAAATAACTCGCTTGCCTCTTAATTTTCGTTTTTCAAACAAATGCAAAAAATTTCCCTATAATATCAGTGACTGGTCCTCACATAACATAGCCATCACAAAAACAGAAAGTACCACTCATCCACAAACATGACACTATCCACTTTAAAGGGATATCTGACTCTTTAATAACACTATTAATAAACTGAACCCTCAAAACTAACGGGAAATAGTGGGAAAATCAAGCCACGTTTTCACTTCAGAAATGGCTTCGGTATACTCCTTACACACGCCGTTCAAAGGTAACTTCCCTAATCACGGTTTACGGTAAAACAAACAGTGTGATTGATTCTTCACTGAAGCAAATAAAGTTCACTCCCTTATGAATAAACACACGATAACTAACTTAAAGAAAGCAACTGCATCTATAATAACGGCATGTTAAAATGTGCGCCAGACAGATCAGAGTAATGTTAGCTTACCTTAGTGAAAAGGAAGACTGAGGCCCGTAACTCATTGTTGGTCTGAATCCTTCTGTCGAGTCTCTGATGAAAACGTGCCCGTTTCACTCGTTTTTCCCGTTTCGTGACTCTGTCTGTCTGTCTGCTGAGGCAGGTAGGCGCGTAAACAGCAGACAACTTTCTTTGTGAGAAACCTCCGTACTGCGCTTTTAAGTAAAGACCATTTCCTGAATTAATTCTCCACTTCCAACAAGTAAAAATAACACATCTTACCGATGGTTTAACTTGTCTCTGCGACACTACTGGCCTGAAAGCACCTTACTGCAGTTCCTCTCGGTGTTTACAGGGGGCAAAGTTGCTCTCTGTCGTTGTGTGTGATCACCAGTAATGAAAATACTTCTGTCTTCTCATTTGTGTCGATGACTTAAAATTGAACTTAAGTGGTTTTATATCATCCTACTTATAATAACGATAGATTAAATTAATGAAAATAATTATTTGGTACGCATAAAACATTATTTTGGATATTAGGGCTTTTTAAATACGTTAACACCCATTGTTAATACACAATATATACTGTGAATATTAGATTATAAATTGATTTAGCACTTTGAGGACATTTCCTACATCCATTTAATTAATTAACCATAATATCATGTCACCTTTGAAATAAAACTAGAAATAAAACTGGCCAAAAAAGTAAACTTCATGCTGAGTTTATATGTTGTATGATCAAATTATTGTTTTACTGCTGATCCTCAATCCAGTATTACAGTATTAATATTAAAGACTGTCTTATATAACAAAGACCTGCTGTAGTAGATTTACAGTGTTTGACATTTTTGCAGTAAGGGGGAAATTACAATATATGAAGGAATATTCAGATTACTTTGGACCTGGGAACCACACTATTGCACATAATGATATGATATTAGGAGAAAATCCAGTTACTAAAACGTCTGTCTGCATTTGAGACCCAAACTTTCTTAAAGTTAGCAAGTTCCAGCTTTAAAAAATAACATTTTAGTATTTTTGTGACACTTCTTTAATTCATCCTTACATCTAGTGAACATAACAGATATTCACCAGCCACATTATTAATTACACCTGTTCAAATGCTTGTTCAGGCAACAATCTAATCTGCCAGTCACAGTGCAGAAACTCAGCAGAATTAGGCATGGAGACATGGTCAACAGGAATTACTGAAGCTCAAAACAAGAATACGGATGATAGAAAAAAATGATCATTTAAGTAACTTTGTATGTGCCATGGTTGCTAGTGGCTAGTTTGAGTATTTAAGAAATAAACTGTGATTTTAATGATCTGAAAAAGGCTTTGTTGATGGCAGAGGTCAGAGAATCATGGTGAAATGATTTAAACTGATGGAACAAACTCAAATAACCCCTTGTTACAAGCAATGTACTGTATGTAGAAGTGCATTTCTAAATATCTTGTTTCTGGCTAAAGCAGCAGTAGGTTACGCAATGTGCTACTCCTGTCAAATAAGAACAGGAAGCATATACCACAAGACAAAACTGAGCCACAGTTGCAGGAAAAATCTTGTCTGATGTGATGGTTTATTTGTACTGCAACATTCAGATGGAAGTGTCAGAATTTGGTGTGTAAAATATGAAGTCCATCCTGCGCTATAAAAACTGTTCATGCTGCTCTTGGTGGTGTAATGGGAGGTCAGGGTGCACTGCATACTTAGTCATGGGTTATGTCCATCTATTTAGGAACATAGTCTAACCAGACTAAACACTAAATTTATGACATTGTTTGACTGTCCTCAAATGGTGTCCATAGTGACTGGATCTCATCCCTATTGAGCACATTTGAGATGTAACATGCGAGAATTTTGCAGATCTGCCACAATAATGTCAATATGAATCAAAATCTTATCAGAATCTACAGTATTAATTACAGAGTTGAATCTATTGCACAAAGAATGAGTACAATTCTCAAGGCAAAGGTCCAACTCGATAAAAGAAAGGTGAAGTAAATAATTAAGTGCCCGGTCTGTGTGTCCACAGTACCATCCTTCAGGTATTATGTCATTGCATCTCGTGAACTGTTGAATTTAGTGCTGGGTTCACTGCTGGGTTCACTCCTGGAGGTGATCATAGAGCGCCAAGACCAGCAGATGTAGTGTTTTCACCTTCTCCACCTGCTTGGTTCAGCACTTCCAGCACCATAGTTTCATTCTGTACCTGCTTCTGAATTTTTTGTGATTTTTTTGCCCTTCAAAGAAAAAAAGATACAATCAGTAGCAGAACTAGTCACTCTCACAACCTTTCTAGTACACTATATATACCAGGGCTAGTCATATATTTTTTATCTTTTTATTTTCTTCCATTTCAAGCTTTAGGATTCCTACACAGAATGGTCAAATAACCTGAAGTTAAGCTTTATCTTACATGAACTTGAGCCTAAAACATTAGCACTAAAAAACATGGAAAGATACTCAATGTCTTTGTCGATTTATTGTGCGTGAGCATCTCTTCTCACCATTTCTCCTCCACGTCCTCTATGGTGTCTGGCAGGGGAATGTTGAGTGTTTCTGGGAGGAAGAATGCAATGATTCCAGCCACAACTGCAGATCCACCATAAACAATGCTGGGCAGAGCAGGTAAGACCTCATCCAGAATCAGCACAGCAGGTGCAGCCATGGAGCCAATACGTGCCATTGTGGAGGCAAATCCCATCCCTGTCTGTCTACATGAACAAAAAGGAAATAGTAGTGGACAGTTAATGGGCTACTTTCCAACAGTTTGATAGTATAGTATGGGCAAATAAAGCTATAACAAAGACAAAAGTGTTTGGTCTTAGTGGGCCTGTTTCTGCTAGTTTTCATCATTCCAGGAGCTCTTTGATCAGAGACAAATTTCTTTTAAAACTAGAGAAATCTGACATTCTTTGAGTTCCATTGCTCATATTTCTTTTTCCATTGGGAAACTTAGCAATATGTTGTGAATCATGGATACTATTTACAACTTTGCACCAAGAACTGACAGGCTCTGAAATATGCTGCATGACATGCAAGGTGAGCAAAACGTATTCACAACACTGAACAGAGTTAGGTTGGAAAATAGTTAAGACAGCATCACCATATTACAGAATGAGAACACAAAAATGAATGCAGCAACGAATGTCCACATGTCGAAAGGGGATGGCCTCAAGAATCATAATCAGTGATCAAACCTGCACTCAGTGGATTTTCCAGTGGATGCTATGGAAATATTTGTCTGAGTGTGTTATTTTTTAAATAATGAAGTTTCTAAATTACAGGGTTTATCAATTTCAGACAGTCTTTTACTATGAGGTGTAAAGCTTTTAAAACATTTCTGTGGGGCCAAATCATAACAAATACAGATTTTAGCTATCAACACTTTCCAAAAAAGTAGAATATAGAAAGCAAAATTAAAGATTTTTTTCCAGAAAGATGCTGTTTTTGGTCATAGCCTATGCAGGTGTAGCAGCCCAGATTAACCCCCTCCCATAATATACCCGGTTATAGTTTGGGCTAGTTCAGAATAATCCCCAGGGATTATCAATTGAATATTTGTCCACACACTAGCCACAAAAATGTGCATAGCAAAATTTCAAAACAAGTTAGGCCTATGAATAAATATTTCAAGCCTGAGTTTAATATTGTGGTCTGTAGAATTCAATGCACAATGCACAATAAATATCTGCAGTTGTGAGGTCACTGCATGAGCCGCTTTAACACCCACTATTATCTTCTGGCAATATAGTAATATACATGTTGCATGGAAAAGGAAGGGTGTATATTCTGATAGGGGTTATATTCTAGACTAACCCATTTAATACCTATAAACTGGCCTAGCCTAACTTAACCCCGGGTATAAAACAGCCTAGCCTATAATAACCCTGGGTATACTCTGGCCTGTTACAGCGAAAACAATTCTAAGCACGTAGAGCAAAACCAGCAGACTTCCTTCTCACCAGCTCCTAACACAGTCTTACTTAGTTATAGTCTTGTTTTCGCCCCTGCATCGTAACACACCTTGGATGTCATACATACACACATATTCTTTCAACCATACTCTAAGATAAAACACAGCTGAGCTCAACTGATGAAAACGAAATAACTTACTGACAAGAAGGAAACAAAACTTTAACAGATAACACACAAGATATGTGCTATTAGGAACTTTCTTTCAACTTCTTCCTTCAAAATTTCATTGTGGCACATTTTTAGCAAACAAATAATAAAATTTGTTTGTTGATTAGTTTGTTTGTTTGTAGTTTGTTGATTCTTTTTCCCAAACATTTTTATGCAGAGGTTATGTGGATTGCAGAGATTTGCAACACCAGGTGGTTTAAAAAGTTTCTCAGTGCTATGCCATTGGAAATCAACACATGAACATAATAGATTTCAGAGGGTTAAAAAGTCAAGCCCTCTGTTAAATCTTCTGACAACCAGTAATGAGGATGTTTTAAAGAGGTAATTGTCCTTCAGTTTGAAAGTACCTCACAAAATTCTTCTGTCCATAATGGTTGTATGTAATGTAATAACCTGTCCAAGTTGTTCTTGGTCATGTTGAGGACATCACATGTGTATAATTTTAGAACACTATGAACAGTATTAAATCAATCTTAATTCTACAGACTTAAATTTCTTGCTTTTCACGATGTTCAGTCAACCATATATACAGCTATTTCTATGCATCGTAGGGGGCAGTGTTTCAAGTTTTGAGCAACAATGAAACTTAAGGTATTAGTGAGAAACTGAATGACAAGTGTGACACCCTGAATACCAATGAGCAAACAGCATGTGCAAGAATGCAAGAAGCTTGCCAAGAAGTAGAATGATAATGCTTGTGGTTTGTTCAACGGTTATCACTTGGATTGACTGAAATGTTATGTCAAGCATCAGTTAAGTATGCCAGTTTCCCTCTATATTTGACTTTCCATGAACTGCAGTCCCAACACTGACCACTGATTGAAAGTTTTATAAGCTCTTGAGGATCTGACGCTGTGGTTTGTGCAGTAGCAGCTTTTCAAAGGAAAAAATTGAAATTGGATGACATCATTGACATTCAATCAGTAACTGGTGGCACTAGTTCTGTCACGAGGAATTTACATTCTTGAGCTGCTGTTAACCGAGAAGGCACTCTGACTGACATAGTGAAGGGGGTTCCAACTGCTCAGCCGGTTCTAGTCCCTTTCATCTGCTCAGTCTCACCTGAACTCCAGCTCATTCTAGTCCAGGTCCAACCCACTGCAGTCACCACTATGGTCTATGGTCATGCTCTGTCTTCTACTTTATTTAGTGTCACATGCTGACTGTCACATCCCTTAATTTCTGCTTCCCTGTGCTCATATGGCATCTGTGTCCATGTACCAGCAGTGTGTATGCACAACTCTATGAGCTGCTTAGATATGATATTTAAATCCATGTGGATGCTATCAGGTTCAGCAGATCTGGTGCTTGGGTACATTTATAATGCAACAATTTGAGAGGGTTGCTTTATGAAAAGTAGTTTTGCAAATCTGCTGCTATAATGTGTCCAGCCAGGACACTTGTATTAGACTACACTCATGCAGTCCAGAGACGTTATGTTACCAAAGGACTGGCTTATCCAGTGGTACATCTGCATCTTTATTTCCTGACTCATGACAAATTCCAATCTCTTCACCCAATATCATGAAGGTGATTCTGAGATCTGCTCAAGAGTTGCAAACATGGCCACAAGAGCCCTGAATACTCAGTCAAGAGTTGTGAAAACGTATTCATGTTGCTGCAAAGATGCCAAGAACTAAACTATTTGAAAGAATTAATAACAGGTGCATATTTATCTGTTATTGCATATGATGCTTTCAAATGTTCATACACAATAAATGCTTTAAAGAGGACAAAACACATCTCAAGCAATGTTCACTCATAAGGCTCACTCTTGTGACAGATGAAAATGACTTGATATGGGTTGTAGGTCAAATATCATCTGAAAACTTCAAGAGAAGAGGAAGAAACTTTGATTATCGCAAACACAGATCACTTTTTCCACACTGCTTGTGAGATTCTGAAATGAGGGCGTGGCTTAACCAAGGATGCATATAACAAAAAGAGCTATCTGAGTAGCAGGAGAATGGATTTTTGGCATTAAATTAATTGTGTCATGTTATTCACAAGTGTGTTACTGGTGTTACAAGCTATGCAGGAAATTATGTGACCAGAAGATGTCAGATGTACCCGTCAAGCCTGAAAATGAAAGTAAGTGACTATTTGTCATTGTGAACACACACAGCATACAGTGCACCACTATAAAATGTGGCTACTAAATTTGACCCATCTGTGCAGGAGAAGTGGGCAGCTGACATGGGCAGCACCCGGGGAGCAGTGCTTGGGGACAGTACCTTGCACATGAGTACCTCAGTGGTACCTTTACCAGTCCAGAATTCAAAGCGGCGACCTTCCGATTATAATCGTTATGCTACAAACTGTGCTTAAGTAAAGCCTTTGTCTAAGGGAGTATGTAACAACAGATGATCCGCTGTAACTTGCTGTAGGCAATATTTTCTCACTAGGAAGCATGCAACATACAGTAGGTTAACACTTTCTCACTAATAACTGAATGTCTTTAGCCAATGCTGCACATTTAATAACCACCCTTCTTTACTAAAATGATGTTCTGCTTTTCGTATCTTAGTAACCAAATGACTAACACCTACTATCTTGCATTTTGTCTGTTATTTGGTCTTGCTTATAATGCCATAGTTGAGCACATAAATAAGATTAGGATTCTTGGTATCTCTTATAACACTAACCTGATGACAGTAGGGTAGAGTTCTCCGGTGTAGAGGTAAACACACGTAAAGGAAGCAGAGGTGAAACCTTTTCCAAGCACAGCTAGTGTCGTCCTTATGGTCTGCATGTCTGCACGAGAATCAGGATCATAGGAATTAATAACAAACAACTATGTTTCTGGACCAGGGTCTTAGATCCACTCCTCTTTGTTAATTATCTAGCGAATGATGGCATATTTTTAGACTTGGGGACAAGACCACCTAAACTGAGACCAAAACAAGACCAACTCCAGAGTGTGTAAGCACTTCTTTATCCATTTGTTATATATCTGGATACAGAATAAAATTATTTTATAACAAATAATGCATTTGTCTACATTTATTTTGATTACTTTCTAACATTATAAAATGGGAAAAATCTGATCAAATGAAAATGAAGAAATACTAAAGTTTTGGGTAATTTTGAGCTGACTTGTAATCATTTTGGACTATAAAAATGAGCTTCTATTGGCCTTCTGGTAGAGAACTACATTTTTGTGCACAGTGGCGTTCCATATTACAGTCGCGCGCGCTAACGCCTGTGTTGACACTGCGAATAATGTAATTAATGCCTTTTTACGCAATTATTTGAGTTTTTGTGCACGAAATCGTTCAGAAATAATTTCACATACAGAGAAATGAATAAAATGTCAAGTTCAAAATCTTGTGATTCTGACGGTATGTGTGCGGTTTCTGTAAGTTAATGAAATTCTGAGTTATTACAAGACTAATTAATTAACAACGCAAAACGCCTGCGTCGGTCTCAAATAGTTTAAATAGTAATATTTTCAGAGTTGTGGCCTCGGCTGGTTTTGAAATAACATACTGAGTCCTCTTTATTCGAGTACATGACAAGACCGAGTAGAAATACGGTCGAGTTCGAGACAAGACCGAGACTTTTAAAAACTGGTCCCGAGAGCCGTAGGGTCGGTTTAACAACTACACCTCATAGTGTGGGGACCCTGGGGCTAATAGAAAATGTACCCTAGGGGCCCATGTACACCGTAATCTGCCCCCGGCTACAACACTACACATTTCTCACGATATAATGGAAAAAAACCTAAAAATCATGAGACAGGAGCACTTCTGATTGATCACTTTAGGTGCCGTTTGTAAACATTTTTAGGATGTGTGTATAGTCAGGTGAACAAGAGGAACACTCCATTCAAAGAGCACTCCATCCAATGCTCCTGTTGCAGAAATCTAATTCACAAAATAACTGGGGCTTGTTGCATAAACTATATTCAAGAAAAGCAAAGGCATACAAAAATTGCAGTTGTGCTCTGGCTCTTACGCTTGAGTTAAAAAGCAGACTGTGAATTGACTTACTTTTAGGGACAAAAATATTTGCAAATATCACAGATGCTGACGCCAGGAGACATGTGCCCTGAGTGACCCGCCGACCCAAAAAGCTGAGCATGGCCAAAGCAACAAGTTTAGCAGGGAAGTCCACAGCCCCAAATATGATTTGCATCAGATAGATGTTGACACCAAACTTCTGCAGGTCCATGGCCAGGCCATAATATGCAAAACTGGTGGAAAACCTATTGAAAAGAACACATATTGCATTAAGGCCTGGTGTTGTTTATCCATAACAGATTTAAACATGATAAGCAGGATTCTTACCAGACCGCCATAAGGCACAGCGAGATCTTTCTGATTATTGGTGTATGCAGTAGGTCATACACTGTGTAAACTGTCTTACTAGACTGGACTTCTTTTTGCATGTGTGACTGCAGAACCTTGAAATACAAGCATATACATAATATACATAATAAAGTTTCAGTTCCAGACTGCTACCTTGTCTTCTTGCAGATTTAGACCATACTATGTCATTACCTCAATAGTGATCTTCTCAGCCATCTCAGGTCTTCCGTTAATTTTTGCCACACGGTGGAGCTGGCGCAAGGCTTCATCTGACCTGCCATTTAACACAAGCCAACGTGCGGACTCCGAGTACCACCTTAAAATCACAGACAGCTTTTACCACATCCTTAACATATTCTAAGCAAAATGTGTGAAAATGTATAGATATTTTTACAGTATTACTGAAACATGCAGTAAGCATTTGACATGGTAATGGTTCAATATGTGAACATAATCATTATATTACATTAATATTATTAGTCATATATTACACTAAATATTATAAAACACCTTTAGATAGATGAAGTATAATTAATTTGAAGCATTTATTTTAAATCTTGATTAACAGCATTATTCCATAACTCATATGTCGAATCTTAAGCCTTGCATTTGAAGCATGTTACATAATATCACTTGCTTTAACTCTGCTTTTGTTTCATGAAAGATTCTTACCAGCTATAGAGAAAAAAGATGAAAAATGGTGAACAAACAGCCACATGTAGCTTACGCCAGTCCTTTAGGCTATAGGCCACTCCAGCCAAAATCACCTGTCCAAAGGTGAAGAAGAAAGAGGAAATAGTGCCTACGAGTGTGCGGGCCTTCGTGGGAATCCACTCCACCTCTGCAAACACATGACTCACTTACTTCAGTTCAGCTTTTTGCATATGGTTGACTGTTTACAGCTGTAAATTGAGCCATTAAGTACTTTGTAAGTAAGTAGAAGAATTTCAAAATCTATTCTTAAACATCCAGGCATTCCCAACAGGACTCACTGAGAGAGACTGCATTGAGGATAACACCAGACACAGACATTCCAGTTAGGAAACGGAAGATGCAGTAAGCCAGGTATGAAGGTGAAAAAGCTGTGAATGTGCCCAACACAGCCAACTGAAAATAAGACCAGATGAGAAGAGCCTTTCTTCCAAACCTGCAGACAAGCAGAGACAGAAGGACAGCTTTTATTTTTTTGGTAATCTGATTCAGTGCAAACTACATAATAAAAAACTTGGTCAAGCAATTGATAAGGAAAAAATAAACAAATGACATGTAGACATTGCATATGCAATAAAAGGTTTAAATCAGGCTCATAAGTCCCATTTTCCCATTTTGACTACAGCAAAATAAACACACTTATTTGTTAAATAATAAGGAGTATTTTCCACTAGTTTTATCATTCAACCTCAACATTATTTAAAGTTAAATAAAAAAATATTCTGACTGTTAGTACATTTACAGGCTTGTACTATTTCTGTTAGATTTGCTCAATGCACCATGAATTTCACTGTTCAGTGATTTCTCTTTCTTTTGCAAAACAGCTGTAAGGCTTACTTCAACTGCATGGCTATGTCATTGAGGAGATGTGTGTGCAAAAATGTATGTACTCTCTCAGTGCCCACCTGTCTGACAGCCCACCAAATATCACAGCACCAGTCAGCACTCCACCCATATAGATGGTCTGACTCATCTGTTTTAGTGGCCGTAGGGTGCAGACCAGATCCCACTAAAGAAAACAACAACAATAGTTTGCTGAAAAAATGTCTTTACCTCCTGAAAAGGAGCATGGTAGCAGTTTAACAGAAGAGGGCATTGAGTCCTCCAATCATACCATTATACCAAGTTGGTCAAAAATATGTCTTATACAGACTATGCAGTTTACTAGTTATTTCCATCTAAAAACTTTCCTTGGCCATATTGTCTTTCAGTATTGCAATATGTCCCAGATGGTGGTCAATGAGATGAGTGGCACCTTTCATACAAATATTCCCTATTGTATTTATATTATTTTATTCTACTTTTTAAATCATGTTTCCTGTACACTTATTAAGAAAGCAAAAAGTATTTGTACTCATTGTCCTTGAGGTGGCAGTGCGTCCTAATGGTGAACTAGTGCAAATGCTCCTTCACCAAATGAAACAGTTAAAAAGGGTTTACAATAAGGTGCCTTCAGCTTACACTGCGATAGAAAAGTTTGTTAATGACACGAATAATGTAATACACATGCATTGTTATTATCAGCTGTTTCTGAACTATGGATACCTAGTTTTATTCATCTCTTGCACTTGTATTTCTCATTTTTGGCTATGTGATACAAATTTATCTGGCACAAACTGCAAATAATATTAATTATGATGAATCAGATAACATGTAATGACATGCTATGGGGCTTCAAATACCATGCCCGAATATGCATGCACATGATGCAGAAGAAAACTCAGACTCAGTGCACCTGGAAAGCTTTCTGGCAGAGAAGAGCATAGGACATCTTTTGGCCTTTTATAGGGTCTATTAAGCAGGTTCTCATAAAGTTCTGGCTTGGCAGTGTAGTAGGGGTAGCTTGTAACTGCTAGATGCTGACTTTTTTAAACGCCTATTTAGCCTTTAAAGGAAAGAAAAATTGTTGCAGTCATATTATATTATATGCAATAATATTAATATTATTGTTTTTAGGAACAATACAGAGTTTTTGTATTTTACTTTTTGGTTTTATACAGTACTTGATGCTGTTCTGGTGCTTGCTGTTAATATCTATGAAAAACTCTCACACTCATAAGCATTCACATTAAAACACTGTCAGAAGTTAGCGAGGCAGCAGTGTGTCACATTCTAAATCGTGCAGAATATGCAGAGTTTAAAGAATCTGGTCGTGATGTCCTGCATCAAGCCGTGCTGCAGGGACCACTTTTGGCCGCCAGATGGCAGCATTTGACCTGCCGTTTTTACTGATAGTTCGTGCTCGTCTTACCTCTTTACCAGCCGTCGTGTTAATCACAAGCGCCCTTCTGGATATAACTTATTCTATTTCAGGTTTGTTTTCTGTTCAGTGTCTTAATCTCTATTGTATTTCTGTGTCATTTACATCTCCGCCCATTCTGGATGTCATCATAGTGTGTTTGTGTATCTTGGTTCAAGTCTCTTTGACTAATCTTTATTTGTTCCAACTTTTCACAAATAATTTTTAATTTAATTTGCCAATGCCACAAGCTTTCATGAGCTTTTTCCCATCTCTTTTAGCTTACTTCTAATTGCTAGATGAATATAGATTATGTAATTTAACAAGCGTAACCATTCACACCATTCATATTCACACCACTCTAATGCTAAGATTGTCAGGATTTATGTTTAGTGTTTAATTATTTCAAGTTCTATATTTTTGCAACTATATCTAAATCTTAAAATATAAAGGTTTTAAAACATATAAACACTTCAGTTAGGAGGGTGTTGTGGTGTGAGTATAACAATGTCTGCAATGTAGAGGTATAGAAAGCATTTTTCATTATTTTTTTAAACACTCTACTCAGGTATTTGGGAATACAGACAGTAAACTTGACATTTCAATATGGCAATTGTAGATCTAGATCTTATGTTGTTGTTTCTGTATAGTTCATTCATTATAATGTGTGCAACAATTGTTGATTGCAGAGTGGCAAATAGGTCATAATAAAATACATTGAAACTATTTTCATAAGGATGGCGATGGCGGTATTTATGTCTCAATCTAAACCTCACTAAATCTGTATAAATCCGGTGACTATTGAAATGGCATATGAAATACTAAAATATAAAAACAACCAATGGCAAAACACATTATCTCACTTACCTCAGATACTATAGTGGAGATAAATTCAGTCTTTTCATATGTCCATCCATCTTTACAGGTCTCTGTCTCATGTTCAGTCAAATTTATGTCTGGCCCAAAATGACTAACATTTTCACCCAGAAGGTTCCATTGCACATTAACGTATCTGGAGCACTTAGACAACTTAGCGTCCTCTGTGGGGATGAAGGCGCGTAGTAGAGAAGCTCTCCTTTGCTCAGTTATATTCTGAGCAGTTGTCACTGCAGTCAGGTTGGGAATATTACAATGATGTCCAGGAATCCCTGCAGTAAAGTTATTGAGCAAATTCTGACTTGCCATCAAGAGGCCTGGGATGGACAGCAGTGTGACATGGATAAGCTGAAAGCGCCCGAAGCCGCCAACTTCATTAAGAAGGTCTGCAAAGCCCATTTTAGATGGTTTGGGTGTGCTGCTCCTTTCTTACAGCAACACTGCAAATCCGTTCCACTTGTTTCTCAGCTGGGTAGAGCAGGCAGTGGGGAACAACTTAACACCTTGTGAGTCTTTGGTCGCCCTTTCCAGACATGCTGTTTCGTCATTTGAAGACCAATAAGCAGTGAGACCCCTGCAATGATTAATTTGAGGGTTAATCGTTGAAAAAAGACCGGTCACATTCCACTCCCTAGAGAGAAACATCTGCATTTGGCCAAAACAAGTTTGTCAAATGAAACAAAACACGCTAAAAATGGGCAAAACTGTATAGATAACAAGGTTCATTTTCTGTTTGCTTTCGAGCGTGCAGTATAAATCTGACTCCAAAAGTCTCAAATCCCTTGGGGTGGAATTTCAGTAAAGAGCCTAAACACCATAATCCCTGCTCAGGAGCCAGGGCAGCAGTCTGGCTAGGGGGAAATGTATTCGAAAATTGTAATGCATGTACATTTACAGGTATGTCCTCTGACTGACAACATTTCTCAAATATCTCTATTAACAGGAGATAATATAAAGTTATTTACATTTATCAAACACTATAATAAAGAGCAACTTCCATTTTTCCTAATTACAGGAACAGTTTTCCTGGATCAACTTCAAGCTAAGGGCCTTGCTCAGAGGTCCATTGGTGGATTTTTTGGCTGTCCTGGGATTTCAAATGCCCAATCTTATGGTCATGATTTGATTTTAGTCATTCAGACCACTGCGCCACCACCAGTCAGGTGTGAATCCAAGATTTTTAGAGGTTCATTCTATCTCTATACACAAAATCTGACCTATATTTTAGAAATGTGTTCACCAAAAAACTGCACAAAATAAAGGGCCTATTCTGTCTTGACTAAACTGACTCACGAATTAACTATACAACATTATGCAACATTAATCTTAGTATAATGAGTGACTCAATGAGTGATAAGGTAATATTATCAAAAATATCAGTTGTGGTCCTTTGAGCTTTGTTGTTCTAGTTCACCATTAAGGTCTGGGAAATTGGAACATACTGTCAAAACTTAACCTTTGGAATATGGCCAAGCTTTATGACAAATAGAAAGACTGGGCCAAAGGGCCATTATGCTTAATCAGTGGAAAGGTGACAGTGCAGCTCTGCTATAACCAGCCAGGGCTGTGAAGGTTGCCAAGTTTTGCCTAAGACGGCACCGAACACCCCAGGTTTACTAATTTTTACTTTGGTCAGTTTGTCCTCCAAGTTAATCTATGACAAAAACCATAGCAATCATTAAGTTGGTACACCATTTAGACATTTATGTACCTTGTCATAACATGAGCCAAGATGAAAAAGCAGAAAGAAAGAGAAAAGAAGAGAAAGAGAACCAAATAAGTAGAAAACATTTTTTAAAACTATGAGGAACTCTCCTCCCGTCTCATTTTTAAGATTGTGTTTCAGTTAAGAACTGCAACTAGGAAAGATTATAGTACCATTTTGAATTTCTTTCAAAGTTTGTTACTAAAGGATGGGAGGGGTATCTCGATAGTCAGGAGCGTGATGTGATTTCCAAATTATTTTGTCGAGACATTTTCTTAATTTTATGGAAGTAGCTTTCTGAATGAATCCTGCTAACGTGTAACATATTGCCCAACATTTATTTATAGCTTATTTCATTTGAACTAGGTATTAGATCTTTGCAACGCTGGGTGAGAGATTTTATATTAGTGTAATTTGAGAATTTAAAAACTTATTCCAGAAATGTGTGAATAAGTACTGTGCCATAAATCTACTATGAGTGATGGATTTTACCCAACAATTTTGTTTGGGAAATATTTCAAAGCATATTTGACAAACTTGAAACTCCACATATTTACTACATCCAGAAATAGCAAATTCCCATATAGCTCAAGACAACCTACTAATTTCTTAATTTCCTTGTTAAGGCAGGCAAATAGGCACCAGTCAGGAAAACACATTTGTTGTTAAATTTATTTCACTTAAATAATTTTTTAAATATCTTAGGCAAAAAAAAAAAAAAATCAAACAGGTAAGACCAGGGAACTGAGGTGAAAGGTCAAACAATATACCATTGGCTTACCACAAAAATGTAAGAGAACAAAGGCCCGTGTTTAAATTAGGATAACGTAGGTTCACATTAATACAAATTAGTGTACTGAGGCTCCACAACTAAATTAACTCGGGAACATTTCAAAACATTGGGAAAACTCAAAACGACTCTTTAACCATGAAAAGTGACTTGGTCATTATGTGAACAGAGGCTGAAGGCCCTAGAATTATTCATTAAATTGAATCGATAAAAGTTTAGAAACCAAAAGAGAGAACTATCATCTCTCTCCATCAAACAAATCATGCATTATGCCTCATCCATCCAGTTTAAATGAAATTAGCTAGTTTCATATCATTGAAAGAAAAAGCAGATATTTCACTCGATTTTGGTCTGCTTCACTGCTCCAGGGAGCTTTTCTTGAATTCTAGTTAAGAGAAAGAAATATGTTTCAATTAATGCATTTCATGAATTTACTTGTATGTTATTATTGGCAACAAATCCAGAGACAGTGCACCACAGTTGTGGATTAAGCAAACTAATTATTCAGATATAATACATACTTTTCCAGTTTCTCCTCTAACTGTGAACGGACAAGATGCACATAACGATCAATCTGAGTCTGCAGAGAGACAGAAGAATTAACAAAGCACAAAATTCATTCCAGAAAGGTGATGATGGTATTAAAAAAGGTTCTTACCTTGTTTTTCTCATACACCAGAGGTGTGCAGAAAAAGATTATATTAGCTGCCGAACACAAGTTTTTCTGTTATTGTATTTTTCCCCCACATACATAATTGCTTTGCCATTATACAAAGTGTGTGGTAAATCTTACCGAGTATTAGAACAGTGACACCATTAAAGACAGCACCCACATATGTCAGGAACCACATTAAACCTGCCAGCTGTAACAGCACCATCATTGTATTAGTCAAGATTAATATTTTCTTATTGTTTTAAAAATGGTGGATAAATATAAAACTATGACTCGCCTTTAACGAATCCACTACATCTTCAACAAGTATCAGGCGTCTGGTCTCCAACAGAGCTTTATTTATGGTGATTAGGCATTTGTCTGTGTACTTATGTGCTGTTTCGTGTGTTATGGTGATGTCTCTCTCCATCAAAACCCTGAGGACGCAAAGCATCCAATATCCAAACATGCAATTTAATATTGGCATTTTTAAACATGTGCTCCTAACAGGTGATGCATATACAGTATTTATCTACACACTTAAAGGGGTGTCCTTCATCTGACTTCTGAACTGCCTGTAGGACAGACTTGTAGACCCTGAAGGTGATGGTGACACAGAGCAGAGCCAACAGCAAGTACGAGATCACACTGATCACACTGAACGTTCCCAAGGACAGCAGCACCAGCATTGAGCTCCCAAACACAACTGCTGACCTCTTTGGCTCCCTCCAGTGGATCAGCTCCCACACTGCAGAAACACACATGAGGCACCATGAACACCAAAATGTAAGTGAGTGTCATTGTGAACACACCACAACAACATGTGACCTCTGTATTTTACCTCTCTGTTTAGGAGCAGTGGGCAGCGAACATGGGCAGCACCCAAGGAGCAGTGCTTGGGGACACTACCTCGCTCATGACTACCTCAGTGATACCTTTACCAGTCCTGGGATTCTAACCGGCGACCTTCCAATTATGGGGCGAACGCCCTAACCGTTATACTACCAACTACCCTATGGAAACATTACGCTATAGTGGTTGAGTGATAGTATATTCAGTTACAAACTAAGATCTTGTGGGTTTTAGTCTGGCTCTATCCTACTTCCAGCACTACCACCCCAAACAACTACATTAACTTTAATAAAATATAATAAAAATCTAAAAAAAACAAAAAAAGCAATTCCAGCAATAAAGACATATGCCAACATATGAAGATGTTAATGGCAGTAATACAGTACCAGTGCATAAGCCCAAGTTGAGCTGAGAAGCTCTACAAGTTTTCCTTTTACATCAAGGATCAAAAAAGATGTGGCATGATACGTTTAATTTAATTACATAATACCCTAGTAATGTTCTGCACTATATTTTGGAACATATGCAAAGTTGCACAGTGTCAGTGCATCAAAGGATACTTTTAAGAGCTCTTTTGGAATCTGAGGCACGAGTACGGATTTAGTAAGCGCAGTAGTAGTTTTCAGGCACTAGGCACATTTCTTCTTAAAGTCATGTGCAAAGACTTATGAAAAACAGTGTAAAGCAGATTAAAGCTTAAATAATCACACACAACCCAAAAAAGTGCCAACAGTAAATTCGTTTCATCTATTTGCTATTGTACATGTTCTAGCATCACTTTGGAAAACGATTTAAAAGCTTGAGAAACAACCCCCCCCACACACACACACACACACACACACACACTTGATGGTCTAACTGCAGATACGATATATCTGTCTTAAGTATATCATAACAGTATTTTAGTCATACTCACCATGCTGTTCATAAAAAGGTTTGTAATGCATATTAGAGCCTTTATTTAGAAAACATATTAGTATATTTGTGCCAGGCTTTTTCTTACATAAATATATGGGAAGCACTGGCTATATTTCTGAACACACACAGACACAACTCACCTGACTTTGCGAATTCGTCTAAGCAAAAAGAGTTTTGCTCTGAAGACGAGATCTGCGTGGACTGACTGGTCGGAGTTTCCATCTCTCCGCGTTTTAAGGAGAAACACAAGATGCAGCAGCTTCTCTCAGATCACATTCACTCGTTCACCACTCATTCATTCACAGTCACTGCTCATTCATGCACCGTGCGTCCACAGCGTCTTAAATGGCGTCCATTAGACAGGGCGGGACTAATTACACACTTTAAAAGGCGGTGCGTCCCTTTGTTTCTTGGAACACTTTTTCATAACGTTATCTCATTATTTAAATGAACAGGTTTCCCCGAATTCAAACCATTGATCAAGAACTTAATTTAAAAAAAAAAAAAAAAGGTTTTATTTTGGGTACCACTGAAATTTGACTGGTCATTTTATTAGTCTACGAATCATTATTAAAACTGTATTATTTAACACCATTGCTAAAACTTTTCTGACAGTAAGTAATGACTCAGTAGGTTATGGCATGTGTGAAATGGGCTGTTTGTTTGACACCGGCTCTGCAGGTTGAACCCGCCTTCAAGTCCCTGTAACAAGGAAGTCACTGGGCATTTAACCTCTGAGATTCTCTTGGCAGAAAAGGGACACATCGGTGTGTTTTCTTTTAACACATGGATTTAAACCTTTGTCTAATTTCGACTGTTACATCCCTGCTTTGCTACGTTTAACCTCTGCACCCCGCGGATATTTTTATTAGATCTCCTGCCGTTGGTAACTTTATTGTCCGACTAGTAGGAAGGTGTTTGGAGCATGCGCAGTACAGCCGATCTGAGCTGCTGTTTAAACGGGAGTTAAGAGTTTTGTTAATGGTGTTTTTGGAATACCATGTTTACTGTCATGTTGCGGGAGGGTCTAGTCGGAGCTTTTTTGATATTTAGTATCCGCGTTGCTGCGGAGCTCGCGGGCGACAGTGCGCGCGCGGAGGCGCACGAGCTCGCGGACGTGATAGTGCGCGAGGGGTCGAGCGCGGTGCTGCGATGTGGCGCGTGCGCGGACCTGCAGGATGTAGTGTGGTTCGACTCCAAGGGAAGCGTCCTGAACGAAGACGGTTTAGGTACGATTTCTATTTCATTCCTTATTCACATGTACGGATAGTTCATTCCCAAAGATTAGCTAGATATTATGAATGCATCAACCTTGGGAAAAATCTCGATTCAAAACTTCTTTATTAGTTAAACGCAGAGACGGGGTGGAAGTAACGAATTACAACTACTCACTTTACTACAGTTAAGTAGTTTTTCGGGTACTTGTACTTTTGTTAGTATATTAAAAGTCTGTCATTCTACTTGTACTTGAGTACCAATTAAAGTGCGCAGTCTGCTTCACTACTTAAAAGGACATTATCGCTACAAAGTATGCCTACAATTTAAATTAATATTAAAATGATCTGCATTTCGGTTGCCTAAGTTTATATATGATTGTTGGTACCCACAGTGGCCATATCATTATATTGAGACTATTTTGAAAACTTGGCTTAAATTAATAAATAGAAGACAAAAATGACGCAGAATATTTAATCGATTAACAGCAACTGCTAAAATGTAGAACTTTGAGTAGTTTGAGAGAACTTTAAACTTTTACATACTTTTTACGTACTTTTTTAACACCAGTACTTTTACTTGTAATTTAGTGTTGTTTCAGCAATGTCACAATACTTGCTTATGTACAAATATTCAGTACAATTTCAGGTAGTAAAATGTAAATATATATATATATATATATATATATATATATATATATATATATATATATATATATATATAACCTACTAATAATATATACAATAGTAATATATAATAAATTGTCAAGTCAAAATTCCTTGTCAATGTGCAGAATATTATCTTCACTGAACTGCTCATGATAATGTACCTTTTCTGCTGCTTCTGTTACTGTTGTGTTTCGTACTTTTATTACTGTCCTTTTGCTCCTTTATCTGGGGTTATAGAGTACGAAGCAGAATCGTGTTCAGAAATCTTGTTATATCATATCAAGTCTGTTAGAATGGGCGAAGTATCATGTAAGGCAATGCACGCCCTGAGATTTGGTTCAAGATCGCAGCATTGAAAGCTTTTAAATGTTAATTATATACAGTTTTCTATCACAAAAACAGCAAAAACTTAAATGGCACCCATTTGGACTAAATCACAAATTCATGAAACTAAAAGCAGAATGTTGAAAAGTTTTGATTAAAAGGTAATAAGGTTAAAAAAAGAAAAGAATATGCTGTATGTAATGTGTACGTGAGAGGAAATGTGATGTGTATTTTAAAGCGAACTAGGACTAATAAATGGAATATTTAATGAAATTCTCATTTAAATCAGTTATACCGTCAGTTTGAAACAAATTTACTGAGTGAATAGACACATATGAATATAACAGGCGGGGTGGCACGGTGGCGCAGTGGTTAGCGATGGAGCCCTTCAGATAATGAATGAATGAATATAACAGGCATGTAAAGACTACACTGGTAGATATGGTTTTGGTATATTGTATTTGATGTTTTAAAAAATACATTTGGAATTATTGGTGGAGCTACTATTGGAAAGAACTAATAACATAAATGCCTATTGTCAGAAGTCTGATGTATGAAGTATGATGCTGCTATAAAAATCCTTAACTTACAGACTTGTTTTTCACTCTCTAGACGGCAGATGGATAATATTTGAGGACACGCTGAACATCACCAGTGTTACCTTTGAGGATCGTGGAAGATACACCTGTACCGCAACCTGTGTGGCAGGTGTCTCAAACTACACATTGACGCTGAGAGTGAGTTACATGCGCAGTGGACTGGGCCTGTACTACGTCATCATCTGCCTTGTGGCCTTCACCATCACCATCATCCTGAACATCATTCGCCTGTGCATGGTCAGCACACACCTGCGCAAGACGGAGCGCGCCGTGAATGAGTTCTTCCGCACTGACGGGGCCGAGAAGCTTCAGAAGGCTTTCGAAATTGCCAAGCGCATCCCCATAATAACATCCGTCAAGACTGTAGAGCTGGCCAAAGCTACACAGTTTAAGACCATGGAATTTGCCCGGCACGTTGAGGAACTAGCGCGTAGTGTCCCCCTGCCTCCCCTTATCCTCAACTGCAGGACGCACGTGGATGAGATGCTGGATGTGGTCCAGCCAGCAGACACAAACCCTGACAGTCCCGGCCACCAGGCGGCAATCTCAGCCAAAGCTGGGGAGAACAGGGAGGAGACGGCAGTGCACCAGGAAGAACGAGATACTCTCTGTAAGTCCGACATGAATGTGGAAGTGTCGGTCCATCATTTATCACGAAGTTCAGATGTTGCCCCTGATACTGGCAACAATGATTACAATGAGGAACCCACACAGCTGTCCTGTGTAGTTTAGTGCAAACAGTCTCCTTGTGCAGATTATTAGAGACACCGTTCATGGCATAAAGCAGTGGCTCTCAAACTTTTGTCATTCCCCACTTCAAATGAGGGGGAATTTTCGAGCCTCACCTCAACAAAATGGTAATGAAATGAAGTTTGAATTTTTCAAATTTATTGAAGTAACATTAAATCAGTAACATTAAGAAACTTCAGATATTAATACAACATCAATGTGTTCATAAACACAGAATATAAAATAACACTAAACACCAAGTCTAAAGTGTACAAAAATAAAACTTACCTGTTCAGCCAAGAAACCCTGTGTTCTGCTATTAAACATGGATAGTCTTAAACAAACATGTTGAATACTAAAACCAATGAAACCAAATTTGGCATTAGGGTGGAGGTAAACTTGAGATGATTTCTGTGGTAAAAACCGATGTGCAAGTGACTGTCACACTGTAAGGCCTACTGGAGAATGTAGCTGCTCTCCGACAAAACAAAGCACTGTATTTTAAGTTGGGGGCACCACATGGCTGTAAGAAAAATGAGTGGAACTGAGTAGGGGGAGGCGAAGCAACTAGTCTGTGAAAGTTCCAGGGAAAAGCAATGCAAATCCAGTGTAAGAATGTTTGAGGTTCATGTAAAGTGACGATTTTAGAATCCCAGCTGGACACATTTTCAGGTCTTTTGTCTGGGGAAAAGAGTACACCTGGTTCTGAGCTAAACATAAATCACAAAAACACAAAACTGTAGTGTCTCCCTCTTGTGGACGTCCACTGTTCAAAAGACACTGTTACATCTCCTTCTTGCTTTCCCTTTCTCAGTTGTGGAATGCCACTGAACATAAGACACTGTTACCCTCTCATCGTTGTCTCATGTTGAGAGTAAAGAGATTTTGTCTCAAGGGAATAAAACATGAACAGACCAGGTTGCATTTTGTTGTAGTGTTGTTGTGTTCACAATGACAAATAATTACTCAATGTTAATAGGGGGGCACGGTGGTTTTGCCGCTTCACAGCATAAAGGTCCTGGTTTTGAGCCCCGGGTTGGCCGCGGGGCCTTTCTGTGTGGAGTTTGCATGCTCTCATTGTGTTTGTGTGGGTTTCCCACCACAATCTCCCCGCGACCCCAGTTGGGCTTAAGCCGTTCAGCTATTGAATGAATTAGGGCATTAACGATTTCAAATTTTTTCAGATCGACTTCTCCGTCAAAAGAGTGGAAGTCGAGTTGACAAGTCGTTTGATGACGTCATCACACAGACGCAGCGGAGGAACACAGGTTTCCAACAATGAGCAACTTTTATTAAAGTTCTCTGTGACATTAACAGTCAACATGACAATGAAACAAAACAAAACATCGTCTTGTGTTTAAATTCCCCTCACGCCAACGTTCCCGCCCTTTTTTTGAAGTGACTATAATAATTGGTTAAGTCAAGGTACGCATGTCAGCGTAAACCAATCAGAGGCAGAGATTGCATTGTGTACACAAGCGGCAGGAAAAAACACGATTTGTCGACCTCTCTCAGGGGTCGTCGACTTGTGTCGACAAATCGGCTTTTCTGTTAATGCCCTAGAATGAATGAATGTTAATAGGCCCTCTTGTGGCCAAAATAGGGAATGACATTTTTACCTGGAAAAAAATTGCAACTGAGCTATTGACAAGAAATGCAAAAGGCCAAGTCTCCTCAATGATAACAGTTACATTACAGAAGGATATTTTGTATGGACACAATATTTTCTCTCTGAATCTTACTTTTAGACCATCAGCAACACTGCATTTTAGTCTCACAGCGTCTCTGGTTAAGAAATCCTGCTTGGTTAAAATATCCTGCTTTTATACTGATTAAAATAATACATAAAACACAGGCCAACGTTTCTCTCTCTTTTTTTTTTAACACACTCTTTATTAGGTGGGTTTTTAACCTCCATCACTACAAACAGTGCTGGACGGTGGGGGGATTTGGGGTGGGCAATATCAAAATATTAACCCGTTGTACAAAAAAGGAGACACAAGACGAGGAGCAAAAACCACAGTTCATCGCAGAGTTTGGAGCCAATCAAACCCACAATTACAGTGGTATAAACTGTAGATATATTCATTATTTACATATATATTAATTTGTAATTACAAGGGAGAAAAAAACAAAATGTACAGTGCTACAAAAAGTATTTACAAATTAATAAATAGAGTGAGCGCACAGACACATGCACGCACGCACACACACACACACACACACACGAAAGGGAAAATGAAAGGGGTACAATGGACATTTCATATACAAAAATTACAAAAAGAACAAACATGTTAATTGTTAGAAATTGTTATTTTTTTTTCCTTTTTCAGTAAAAGAGAGATGGCACCAGTTTGAGAAATGAAGGATGTAAGAGTAAAGGAGAAGTTGTCCCTTTGAACAGGCAGTGTTTTGGGAGGTTGAAATGCTTTTTAGAATGATCCGGATGATCTTTGGCCCATTCCATTTAATATCCATAAAAGAGGTAAAAACAATGATACCTCCTACACACCAGATCCAAACCCCAAAGTCTCTCGCGCGCGCACACACACACACACACACACACGTATACACAAACACAAATGGCACACAAAAAAAGCACACAAGAAAGACAAAAACACACACCACCACATGTAGAAGGGAAGGCAGGTTCCAGAAATGTGAGCAGTGAACATCTGTGCGGATCCAGTTTTCCCAGTGGAGTTTGAAAAACGAGAACACAACTAAAACCCAGCCTAAGTTTTTAGTCCTCACCACATTCCACATCCCTACCTTCATCATCTCAGCTCTCACACATTAAGGCTGCACAGTTTATTGTTTCAGCACTGTCGTTATAGACAATGGTCACATCGCAGGACATGCAATGTCTGGTTTAAGACAAATTAAATCGAAAGACATTCTGCAACATTTTTGCAATTTAAAAACAAAAGGAAAAACCCATTTTTTTCTCTCCCTTTTTTGAGCAGTCCATAAAAGAAACCTGATGTAAAGGCTTCAATAAGCACATCTCTCCCGTCCATCCGTCTCCCTCTCTCTCTCTTTTTTAATGAGCAGGGTATTGGCTGGTTATACACAGTGATGAGTGAAATCTCTGCATGAACCTGGCAAGATTTTAATTCTAAAACTGAGTGCACTAGGAGTTCATTTTATTACCACTGAGACATCAAATCCAGCCGAGGAACACCGAAAATTAATGTGTCTTCCTTCCTCCGTCCCTCCGTCTCTTTCTTTCCTGTTCTATATCTCGCAAACCGCCTTCGTTCGCCAACTTCAGATTTGGTTCATTCATTACACACCATCTAGACACGACAGCAAAATAACGCAGTTCTCAACAACATTCAGTGTTTTCGGTCTCCCTTTTTTATTCATCTCTTCATTTCCATTCTCGTTTCATCTTCCTTTCACTATTTCCATACCTGTCTCACAGGTTTTGGCTGACATTTTATCACCGATTCTTTACAGACTAACGTAAGGGACTAATGGGGAGAAAAAAAACTTTTTAGGATTCTGAACAGGGAAAACTGGTCTCACAATCCCAGAGAGTTCCTTGTGGTTTTTTTGTCGTTAATGGCTGTTTTTTTGTAGGGGAACGAGTGCAGATTTCTTAAAATTCCTGTGAAGTTTAGAGCATTTACAGTCAGTGACGGCTTAACTGGATTAACTATTCAGTAACGTTCTAAAACCACTGATGCAAAGTCTCAAAGGCCGACAAGCGTTGCTGCTCGTCACTCGTCCGTTGCGTGAGTTTGTTAGCACCACTTGAGAGGAAAGAGGCGGGAAAAGCACGGCTCGAAAAAAGAGCAGGAGGAAAGGAAAGCGGACCACAGACTGTCGTGTGTCGGTTGCTGTAATGCCCTTTTGTTTAACAAAAGCGGACATGCTCTGAAAGAATTAAAAGGACAAGCGAAATAAGTTTTGATTTTTATGGATATTTTAATAACTTTCCCTCACTTGAAATTGAGGCAGAACTCGTAAATGTGGCTTCGGGCTGTCAGTCCATCCTGCCGTCATTTTGCTCGGAACCAGAAGTTCAAGGCCTTTTTTTTCGCATGGGAGGCTTAAAAAAAAATTAAAACACAGACTCACTGTCCACTGCCTTCCCAACCAAACTGTCCATAAAACTGGTAGGAAGCAAATGGTAGGTCCGCTCACGTGACCCCCAAAGGCAACACAGGTGTCGTTGGGAGCGTTCTAAAGCGGTCCGACTGGAAATTGCTGCAAGTGGTTTAAAAGCTTGGACAGGTGAGGCCTCAGGTCAGAAGATGCCCTTGGCGATTCTCAGGCCCTTCTGTTTCATGCGGGGCAGTGTGGAGCTGGCCACGTGCTTGGTGCGTCCCGCTCGGGGGAAGCCGCGCTTCTTTAGGACAAAGTCGTAGTTGGCTGACGAGTTCATGGCGTAGAAGACGTTGGCGTTGTCCGGAATCTTCAGTTCTGTGGAGGAGGAGCAGCAGGGGCTTTAGGCTCACAGCATCAGTTAGATTACAGGTCATTTAAATGTGTGCTGAGCGGTTAAGAGCTGGTGCGGCAAAGTCAACACTGTCCTGCACACTAATCAGAGCGCCACTGTCTGGGCCTGTGTGTAAGTTTGGAGATAATGAAGGTTAGAGGAATGTGTGTAAATTGTAGCAGTGGGTGGAGTTGTTGCAGCGTGTGGAGTTTGGTGGTGCGTGAAGTTTGTTCGGGCATGTGTAGTTTGACATTGTGTGTAGTTTGTCAGTGTGTGTACTTTGTGGCGGCCTGTGTAGTTTATGAGGGGCCTGTGTAGTTTAACGTTGTGTGTAGTTTGTGGCAGTGTGTGTAGTTTGACAGTGTGTGTAGTTTGTGGTGGCCTGCGTAGTTTGTAGAGGTGTGTGTAGTTTGACAGTGTGTGTAGTTTGTGGTGACCTGCGTAGTTTGTAGATGTGTGTGTAGTTTGACATTGTGTGTAGTTTGTGGTGACCTGCGTAGTTTGTAGAGGTGTGTGTAGTTTGACAATGCGTGTAGTTTGTGGTGCCCAGCCCTAGTTTGACGTGTGTAGTTTGTGGCAGTGTGTAGTTTGTGGCGGCCTGTGTAGTTTATGAGGGGCCTGTGTAGTTTAACGTTGTGTGTAGTTTGTAGAGGTGTGTGTAGTTTGACATTGCGTGTAGTTTGTGGTGACCTGCGTAGATTAACGTTGTGTGTAGTTTGTGGCAGTGTGTGTAGTTTGACAGTGTGTGTAGTTTGTGGCAGTGAGTGTAGTTTAACATGTGTAGTTTGTGGTGGCCTGTGTAGTTTAACGTTGTGTGTAGTTTGTGGCAGTGTGTGTAGTTTGACAGTGTGTGTAGTTTGTGGTGGCCTGCGTAGTTTGTAGAGGTGTGTGTAGTTTGACAGTGTGTGTAGTTTGTGGTGACCTGCGTAGATTGGAGAGGTGTATGTAGTTTGCCGTGTGTAGTTTGTGGCAGTGAGTGTAGTTTGACAGTGTGTAGTTTGTGGCAGAGTGTAGTTTGTGGCAGTGAGTGTAGTTTGCCAGTGAGTGTAGTTTGTGACAGTGAGTCTAGTTTGACAGTGTGTGTAGTTTGTGGTGACCTGTGTAGTTTGGAGATGTGTGTGTAGTTTGACACTGTGTGTAGTTTGTGGCAGTAAGTGTAGTTTGCTAGTGTGTGTAGTTCGTGGCAGTGAGTGCAGTTTGACAGTGTGTGTAGTTTGTGGCAGTGAGTGTAGTTTGACAGTGTGTGTAGTCTGTGGTGGTGTGTTTAGTTTGACAGTGTGTGTAGTTTCCAGCGTGTGTAGTTTGCGGCAGTGAATGTAGTTTGACAGTGTGTAGCAATTTGAGCTGCCGTGTGTAGCTTGTAGAGGTGTGTGTAGTTTGTGACGACCTGTGTAGTTTGTGGGGGCCACATGTAGTTTATCGCTGTGAGTAGTTTTGGCAGTGTTTGTAGTTTGACAGTCTGTATAATTTGTGGCGGTGAGTGTACTTTTAGGGGTGTGTGTGCAGCTTATGGCATCATGTTTAGTTGCACTTCCTGTCATAACTGTCATAGGATTTCTCGTTGTAGTGTGTGTAGTTTGTGTCAAGGCGTACATCGAGGTGGACAGTGTGTAGTATTTGACCTGGCATTTATTGAGATGTAAATGTGTGTGTGTGTGTGTGTAGTTTTTTCTGGTAGTTCTGAGTTCCTCACCCTTCTCTTCACTGATCTTCTGAACCAGCTCATAGTCCTCGGGTCTCTCCCGGTCGAGGTTGTGTTTCACCATCGCCTTCCTGATCACGGCTGGAGTCTTATCCTGACTCGTGACCTGAAAACACACCCCTTATTAACACAAAGAACAAACGCACGCTTAATTAAGGCCACGGCCTCTCTGGCTCTGGCTCACCAGGATGCTCTTGTACATGTTGCCGTTGTCCACGTCGAGGCTGACTCGGATGATGCAGCAGTCGTCCACCTGCTGGTTGTAGAGGGGAAGCGAGAGCGACGAGTAGCTGGACACGCCCGAGATGGAGCGCTTGTGCGAGCGGGACGCCGTCACCGGCGTGGACGACACCGACGAGGACGAGGCGCTGCTGGAACCTGAACCCGAGCCCAGACCTGAGGCGTCCAGTGATGACAGAGACGTCGACTCCCAGAACTGAGACAGAGAGAGAAATAAAGTTCATACCATCGTACAGTCATCACCACTACCCAACTACAAATCATACACAGCATCTACAGAGGAAGTTCCACATCACACAACATGGTAACACACCAACAGTGACACACACACACACACACACATGAGAGCAGAAGGATGAGAGGTTTTTAGCGAGTGGTCTGAGGCAGGGCTGGGCGATGTGGCCTACAAATCATTTTAGAGGCTAGAGTGAGGTCCTTCAAGAATTGGACGTTGATATAGTTTGGGTCATGACCTACTACAATGGATTTGAAATGAATCAAGATGTGATGGAGGTACACACCTTCAGTTTTCATTTAAGGGGTTTAACAAAGGTGTTGCTTTAAGCTTGGGGATAAAGGGATAAAATTGAGAAGAAGAGTGAAGAGAACCAGCAATTACTGACACTCTAAGGGCATGTGTCCACCAAACACATCTTTACCGCTGAGAGCGGACAAAACCTCACTTCCAAAGCGCTTTCTCTCAGCGCTGGTTGTTGTTAAATTACGAAAAGCACCATCGGGCACTTGTGTGCTCGTTCCTATTTCAACGTGTTTCTTTGAGATCGCTAGTTTAGCCGACAAGATGGAGAGAAATCACATCTTAGCATTAGTGGCAGCGTTTGAAATAGATTCTCGCATCTTCGAGACGAGATTGGGTGTTTAAATAAACAATTTCAAGCAAGTAAACAGCTGGGAGTGTACCAGCGATTTATACGTCCCGCCCCTTCCTCGATTTTGATTGGCTCGCAAGAGAAAAGAGACACTGACAAGCGCAGCGCTGTTTTAAAAGTTGAACGGATTTCAACATTAAGCGCTCTAAGCGCTGCGGCAAAAAACATCTCCACTGAGGTTTTTTCCGCTGAAAGCGCAGAGCGTTCTGAACGCTGCAGCCCACAGGATTTGTATTAAAAATAGGCGCTGCCAGCGGAAAAAAAAGTGTGTCTGGTGGACACAGGGCCTAAAACTCTATACTTGGTGTCTGCGATAATGACTTTTACCAGATCCCAGGTAGAACAAGCCACTGCTTTCAATTTATCGCCCAGCCCGAGACCCAGGTACAGGTTAATCACGACTAATGGGGAAAAAAGGATGCAGCAGAAATCATAGTGTTCGACCAATGTATATGGGGGTCTAGGGTCAGTACTAAACACACACACACTGAAGATGAAAACTGGGATGTCAGATCCTAACATGAACAGAATGACCACTACAGTGAAACTAAATCTCCAACAGACAAAAACTGCAGAGAAACACAAATCAACCCAAGTAAAACAACGAAAGACAATCTGTGCAGGACAGAAACTGAACACTGCGGTAACAGAAGCTTACACACACAAAAACATAAACACACACACACACATAATCTCTAGAAGAGTTCAGGGAGCAAAAAAACGAATGCGCTTAAATATCCCATATACCAATCAATACTATCAATATTAGTGATCATTTTTGAGGGACAATGGGTCTCGTTCATCAGTGCTTTCTTGTTTTTTTAAGGAAAGTTACGACACTTAATGGTATAAAATTATACAAATGTAGAAAGAAAACCTAATAAGCTGATGTTCTGCACAAACAGGCAGACAATACAATTTGTGTGACTGCTCTTCACCCTTTGTATATACTGTTCTTACTAGGGATGCACGATAATATCGGAATTGGCCGATAAAAAAATCATTAGCAGTGGACTGATGCTTAGATTTGCCCAATAGTTTCAGGCGAATCTATTTTATGGCACATTTATTGCACATCGGAAAGGTAGCGCTTGTCCCAGGCATGTCCAAAGTGAGAAGTTTATGCAACCCGCTCCTTCTGTCTTAAAACGTATGGTGTTATTTTGTGCCAAAATTCTGAGCCCGGAACGTTCACGAGCAAAAACTCGTCTTTTCGCGCTCGACTTTTTAAAACTAACTCAACTGCATGTTTGCCTCACTTAGCCAACATGAGCTCGCACATGGGCTGTGTCCCAAGCTGCAACTGCCACACTTACTAGTATGGTAGGTAAGGCCCTCTTATCATACTTTTCTATGAGGTAGTATGCATCTTAGGAAATAGCCGGGATGTGTAGTTTAATGGCTTTATACATACTAGGTAGTGCACATGGAGTGTCACACGCGACCCTATTTGACTTGATACACCGCACAAAGCGGGAAGTGGCTTTTCTTCAAATGTTGTGCGCTATGCTCAAAATGCTCTGCCCTCGTTCCACTCTGCTTTCACGCTCACTTGACTTGGCACTGTGTTAGAAATGTCAGAACTATGGCGTTATTTTTGTGGCAAAATTCTGAGCAAGCAAAATATCTTGTCTTGCGCTCAACTCTGCACCAATATCGGCAGATGTACGCATAAAAAACATTGGATACTGTCATCGACCAATAATTGCCATATCGTGCATCTCTACTTCTTGCCTAAGAACAAGTATAAAATAAGAAAAAAAATTTATGATAACATAAGAGGATTTTTAAAAACAAATTTCCTCTTAAGAACGGTTGGTGAATGAGGCTCGCTGTTGGAAAACTCAACAGCAAACAACAAGTTCTCTCACTCGACAAATTAAATAATACTGTTTTGGTTTAATTTTTGGGACACTGTATTTAAGCTTCTTTCGCTCCCCAAACCGTTTCTATTCTACCCAACTACATAATCACACACACATACACACACACACTAAGTGGCAGTGGTGTTGGTGGTGACCCGAACCCTCGGCGAGACAACTACATGAGACGAGGTGGATACGACAGACTCCTTAGATGGAGTACAAGTGAGATGGAGTGATGAACGGAGGGACAACGAGAGAGAGAGAGGAGGGAGGAAAGTACCGTGGGTGTTAGGTCTCCCATGGGGCCACACTTCCCTAAGGTAGAATTGGAATGTTTTACGGAGGGCGTGGACGTCTACGGAGAGGAAGGAGAGCTCCGGTAACCAGGACGTCACATGTGAGGAGGGTGAAAAGTGTGCTGCTCCCAAACACGCTGAACGTGGCTAATGACAAACGCAAACTACTGGGAATCGTTTGACGTTAGCCGCGTCAGCGTCTTTAGGGGGACTGTCCTTTTAACCAAAGCATACAGTACTTTAAAATAGGGATGCACTGATGTGTTGCTGGTAATGGGTATCGATCCGATACTGATTAAACAGGTGGATCGAGGATGGGCAAAAAAGGCTGATTTGTTCCTTTAAATAACTGTTTATGCTACTTGTGTTTACTGACTCACTGCATTCGTTTGCAACTTGTGATAAGGGCAGGGCGAGTTGGCATCAAATCATTATCACGATTAATTGAATATTTTACCTTCATGATGATTAATGGGTTTTTTTTTTGCCCTGATAAGGTTTAAACTGTTAATTCACTCAGCTATTAAAGCAGGGTATGAATTCAAAAGAAAACGCACACAGATGTTGAGGGAGACTGAAGTTACGTGACGCAGTAGTATGTTTTTAAGGGTACAGTAAAGTATGTGAATTCTTTTATTAAAACAATTAACAAATTGATAAAATAATCAACATGGTCAAGATAACGCCAATTAGAGGTTGTAAGATTAATTTTTGATGCATTTAGCCCTACTTGTAACTGTTTCCATTTGATCCAGCTGTATCATTTTACGCGGAAAATTTCATTCCTCTCAAATTTCCAGTTCAGTTTCTGTCAAGTATGATTTTGCCTTCCTCAAAAAAGACTGATCCCAACTCTTGCACACACAATAAGACATGCAGCTCTTTAATAAAGTGGCGGTCTCCGATCAGCACTCAGTATCAGCCGATACCCAAAGCCCAGGTATTTGTATCAATATCAGGATTGAAAAACTTGGATCGGTGCATTCCTACCTTAAAACTTTTTTTACGCAATTATTACCACAACAAGAGTTGTCTTCAGAAATGTGTCCCTCTTTTACATCTCAACTTTAGCCCCCTTACCTTCTTTTCGTGTGCGTCGGGTGAGTCGGAGATGAAACTGATGTTGACCTCCTCCACGTCTGAGCTGCTGGAGCCGGCCGAGGTGACGCTGAGGGAGTCGCCACCGTCGCCACCACCGCTGCCCACCGAACCTGCCAAACAGGACGGATAGCGCAGCTGGTCGAAGGATTTTGAGTGGGAGCTACCGGCACTGCTGCAGCCAGCCTCGGCGGAGCCCACGGGCTGACGACTGGGTAGAGAGAGACAGAGAGAAAATGTCAGAATAATCTGAATTCTTTGCTAAAGTCACATCTTTAAGAGAATGACAACTGCTAAAATCTACGGACAGGAACAACAGATATGAAAGGATGGAGGAATGATGTTGGGGGATGTGTTCGGCTGAGGTTGCGAGACCATTTTAAGATGGTAGGTATTTGTGAGGACTTGACTGTTTCCTAAAAGATAGGGAAAAAGATTTGCCAGACATTTGTAGCTCACTTTTGTATGTGAAGTCCGTTCCTCATAAGGAATGAAATATTTAAATTCAGTATTTATTTGAAATGCCTCACAAAGATAGCAGGACATGACTGTGTGGGTGTGTGTGTGTGTGTATACATGTGATGACTCACTCGCTCCATCGTTTGATGATGCCTGTGTTCTTCTTGGCCTTTAACGTGTTGGAGGCCGACTCTGACAGTGGCTCAATCTCACAGGACAAACTGTAGCTGTGGAAGCACAGAGAGAAGAGAATGAGGCTGTATGACGATTCTTGTCAACTCTCATCACTGTTTTCTATCCATCCTTCTATCCGTCCATCCTTTCACCAATCTATCCTGTGTCTCCATCTATCCATCCATCTACATACCTATCCATCCTTCCATCCATTCATCCATCTACTGTACGTACCTACCCATCCATCCATCCATCCATCCATCTACCCGCTTCATCTATCTATTCACCTATCCATCCATCCATTCATTTATCCATTCATTTATCCATCCCCCATCCATCCACTTCCTTATCCATCCATCCATTCATTTATCCATCCACTTCCCTATCCATCCTATCCACTTCCCTATTCATCCACCTACCCCTCCATCCATCCACTCCAATATCCATCCATCCACCTACCCATTCATCTATCCATCCACTTCCCTATCCATCCACCTACCCATCCATCCATCCATCCATCCACTCCAATATCCATCCATCCATCCATCCATCCATCCACCTACCTACCTACCCACTTCCCTACCCATCCATCCATCCATCCTATTTACCTGCCCACACATCCACTTCCCCATCCATCCTATTCACCAACCCATCCATCTACTTACCTACCCAACCATCCATCCTTTCACCTATCCATCCACCCATCCTCTCGACTATCTATTCATGCACCTTCTCTTATTCCCACCCTTATGTGATCTTCTCTCCTCCTACCTCTCAGCTTCGCTGAGTTTCTCCACGCTGGAGAACCACTCTCTAAAGCGAGCGTTGCAGATGAAGTTGTAGTTATTACACGCCAACTGCAGCAGCTTTATCTGAGCTATCACCTCAAACTCCTAGAGAGAGAAAGAGAAAAGAGTATGAACATAAACAGAATTCATTATTAACACTGTTCATCTCAGCCATTCATATTTCTCCTCTTCCACATCACATCCTCTAATACAAATATCAAATCCAGATTCTCACCTTTCTTCTCTTTTCAAAGTTGATCAGGCCTCCCTGTGGAGAAGAAATTACAACGATATTAAGAAATGAATACATATGAACTCAGAAGGAATGATGGGGAGAAAGACAGAGTGAGAAAGTCAAGGTTTTCATTCCACCCACTGAATTAACCAGGTGACAAATGATTAGTCCCAAGCATGTGGTGGATTTTAAAAGGTGAGAACAAAATTCTGGCCATGACTTGAACCTGGAAGTCACTCCCCGGAATTTTTCTCAAGGCTGCTACAGTAAATGAAGCCAGCTACTGAGAGGAGAGTGATGAAAGTTCAACAGTTAAGGGTTATGTACAATATCTTGATCTTTTCATTTCTGGATAAGAGAAATTGTGTGTGCAAACTTCATATAGCCAGAATATCTGTACAGCCAAACTGAGTTTAAAAGAAAAATCTTCAAATCTCCTGCAGACTGGGACTAATAATCGATTTACCTGGTTATCTAGTTAAAATGAAAACCTGACTGGATTCTGGTTCTGAAACACACTCACATCCAGGTAGTCCTTCATGGCGGTGTCCATCATAACCAAGTCAGTGAGGAAGGTGCCAAGATAGGGGATGGTGCCCTGCATCACGCTCTGTAAAGCACACAGGACAGAAAAGAATATAGGTTTAGTGTGTGTGTACATGCATGTGTGAGTCTGAACGGATTAACCCTGATCCTTGAGACCTACACACCACGACAGATCCACCAAGCTGTTAACAAAGTGAGATTTGTGCTCAACTTCTGCAGGACAGTAACCACAATCCATCATGATTTTCTTCATATCTCCACTAGAGGGAGCTCTACAACCAGCCTAAAATAATTAATGACAGTTCCCTGATCAGTATGTAGGGGGCGCCTTAGAGACAGCCTGCTAATATTCTCTAAAACAGCGTTTCTCAATCCCAGTCCTCGCGGCCCACCGCTCTCATTTCCGGCACTGTCGCACGCTGGCCCTACGTTGCTAATTAGCTAATCAGTAGCATCAGCTGTGCTGTGGGTCGGGAAAGTCGAATCTGTGCAGAGCGGAGGTCCGTGAGGACTGGGATTGAGAAACGCTGCTCTAAAACTCTCTAGGCCAAAAAACATATTTTCTGAGTATAATGACTCACTAAAAACAATCATGCAGGCATCTAATTTATCAGGATGTGTTTGTGTATATATGTGTGTGTGTGTGTGTGTGTTTGTGTGTCAGTAGATTTGTTCCAACTGGAAGCTTTCCTGGTAGAGCTTAAGATTCAAGTCCCTTCACTCTAATCTATAGTGTCACCAAGACACGAACGTCTTCTTACAATCTGCTCTTTCTATCTTACTACTTTTCTGTTGCTGCTCCTCCCTTACCTTCTTTTGATTTGTCATTCCTGCTCCCCCTTCACCTATCTGTCTCTGTCTCTCTCCCACGTCTTTCCTCCTTCATCTTACTGTAATCTGCCTTAAATACAAGTCTACTCTGTTAAAACCCTAATTCCTGCTTTGGTGGATTATGAGCAGTTTTGCTTGTTAAAGCTTGTTGTTCTGTCTGCAGTGTTTCTGCTTTTCTCAGGCTCTGTTTCTTTACCAGGTCTCGCGGTTGCTGCTGTTGTCTCTTCTGGGCTCGTTTGGGGTTGATCTCCAGAGTGGCAAATTTGGATGTGCCCTCCTGTCCAACACAGGAAACAGATGAGAGATTTAGTCTCACGTGCAGGCATCACATCTTCCTTGGGACTGAATACAGGGACTGAATGTCCGCTGAATTGACATCATATCGTATTGTGATAAAACTTGGGATTTACACCCTAATGTAAATCTGACTGACGACAAAAATATTATCCCTGCCTGTTTTGAGGCAAACCCTCACAGAGAACTGTGTACCAAGTCATGATATCTGAGGGGTTTCCTTCACACCTTTATGAGCAGCTCTCGGCTGAGTGAGTGATTGTTTTCGTCTGAGAAGATCTCTGAAAGTTCCTGGAAGATGCGCAGGTTTTCCCGGGACACCTCGTCCCATGTCCTTCTGAGTCGATGAACCGGGTTACACTGAAGAGCGGACAGGATGGCACGCAGAGATGAGAAGTTCTTTAGAATCCGGCATTCCTGCAAGCACACACACACACACACACACACACATGCAAGGCCTTTAAGAATAACAGCTACTAGATCAAAAATATTCAAAAAATATAATTATACTCATTTTTGCATTTAGTATCTTTCAATTGTAATTATTTAATTAGATAAGTTTGTAAAAAAAATTGTAAACTTAATAAACAGAACAATGTGATTGCTGTTACCCAACAATCACAAGAATTGACAAAAATTGGCTGTCCATCACGTGAGTTGTGGCAAGTTTCACATCTTGGTATATAGGCTGTCTGGGGGATATTCCTCACCCTGGCGACGTCGATCCAGCGCTCGAGGACTTTGGCCCTCTGGGGCGGTTTGAGAGATCTGTCGCTCAGGCAGGTGGCGATCACGCAGTTGGTGACGCAGTTGAACTGGGTGACGGTGGCTCGGATGGTGGGAGCAAGGTGCTCTTTCCCTTTCTTATCCCTCTGAGACCAGATACTGCCCAGACAGTGGTATGGAACCACTTTCTTAAAAAGCTCCTAGATGGAGGGAGCGAAAAAGCAAGAGAGTTACGGCAAGCAGATGTGAGGATGTATCTAAAACTCTGTTTTAGCTGATGAAGGGGAAAATCTTGGCTCTCGCTCTCTCTCTCCATCTTTCCTGAATTACATAACGGACCATAACAGATAGCCAGATGCACTGCCAACAAAGCTGCTTGTGTTTCCTGCTTTCCACATCTCTCGACCACTTTTCACCCCCGACTTTGTTACAATGGCATTTTTGGGTCTCCATCAATATGTCAGCCTAGTGCCACGTACCGCATCCATGAGAGTGAATTGCCCTGCCACCACAGTGGGTTCAAAAGCCAGAAAGTCCAGTCGATCTTCCTCATAGCCATTTTCCTCCAGAAGAGCAAAGGTGCAGGAGCTGTGATCCAGGACTGACAACACAACACCACGCACAACACACTTTAATTAACTGATCGTCTAGAGGTCAAAAAATCAGCAGTCAAAAGTTACACATCCATTCCTGCTTCACTGTTTAGAATTATATCCAGAATTTTCGATGTACAGTATGTCTTAATGTATGTTCATAAAAAGCACAGTGATGCACCACGGCAACGACATTGGCTTTGTACAAAGTTCAGGAGAGCGTGGGATAGACAGACAGAGGGAGGGAGAAAGAGAAAGGGAGAGAGTGAGGGAGAGAGACAGAGAAAGAGAGGGAGGGATGGAGAAAGCGAGAGAGGGTGGAAGAGAGAAGCTGAGGGAGGGACGGAAGAGGAAGAGAAGGATATGGAAGAGAAAGAAAGAAAGGCACAGAGAGACTAAGGGCGAAGAAAAGAGAGTAAGAGAGAGAGGCATGGAGGGTGAGTGAAAAGACAAGGGGGACGGGGATTAAGGGAGATGTAGTCAGAAAAAACAGAGAGAGAAGAAGAAGGAGAGAGTGAGAAGGAGTGAGACAGACGGGGAGACATAGGGAGAGGAAGGAAGAGAGAGAAGCTGAGGGGGAAGGAGGAAGGAGAGGAGGGAGGGAAAGAGAAGATGAGAGAGAGAAAAAGAGAGAGAGAGAGAGAGAGAGAGAGAGGGAGATAGTAAGATAGAGAAAGGGGGACAGGGATTGAAGGAGAGTAGAGAGGAAAATAGGGAGGGAGAAAGGAGTAGAGAGAGGGAGAGAGAAAGAAAGGGAAAGGGAAGGAAGGAGAGAGAGAATATGGAGAGATGGAGACAGAAAGAATGTGTGCATGTTGTGAGTGTGTGTGTTGTCCCTCTGACCATCAGTTTCAGGTGGCTGCTGCGCACGGCGGTGGAAGTGCGCCAGCAGATTGCAGGCACGCCGCTCCAGGTCTGAGCCGGGGAAGTTGACGTGTAGGTAGGAGATCAGGCGCTTCAGACAGCTGTGATCTGGAGGCTTCCAGAAGTCCTCAGAGTACTGGTCCAACCACGCACCCAGGATGGAGGAGATGGTGCTGAGCAAACACACACACACAGTCAGGGGGCTGCTGCTTGTCTAGTAGTCCCATACATGCTTATAGGGTTTGAATCTTGCACTACCACCATTAGGCCCCTTAGCACAACCCTTAACCCTGCGTTGCTGCAAGGAAACTGTCCTTGAAACTAGGAAACTGAAGTCGCTCTGGATAAGGGCGGCTAAATGTCACAAATGTAAATGAGAGGGCAAATAGGCAAGTTCTTAGGTACTTGAATGATAGGAATACTTAAGATTTGTGAGATTTTGGATTTTGGGTATGGCTTTGTAGGGATATTTTTCTATAAAAAAAGAATACTGTTAATGAAGGCTGTTTTCTACTTAAGTGTATGTAGAATACAGAGTGTAAGACAGACTGTAACAGTACAGACCTGTGTATTTTTATTACTACTTTTGTTTCATTTTAGGCCCAGTCTTGGAAGAGTTTGAGTATCTGTTGAGTATCTTTTAGTCCAGTCAGTAGAAATAACCAAGAAGGTAAAGCAGATAAAGTAAAATTTGTTCAGAAACATTTACTGCATTCAGCAGACAGTGTTATCCAGAGCAAATTCCAGTTTCCTCATTTCAGGGACGGTCTCCCTTGGGGTTAAGGGTCATGATGGTAGTGCTGGAGGTAAGACTCCTACTCCTCTTAGGCAAGTGGCCTAAGCATTAGACCACCACCACACAGATAATAGATACCACTACCTGAACTACTAAGCTTTTGTAAGTTATGGCATTGTATTAGTGCACCAGTTAATTTGCGAGGCCTCTTTGAGCTGAATATGGTCTATTGACCGTTCATTTCTTCACTGAAAGCATTTTTTCATTATGAGGAAAACTGGTCCTCATAAACAAAAGTTCCAGCATTTTCTTTTACACTCATTCACACAATTTGATTTTGGCTACTGAGGGTAAAGTTAGAGTTAGGTGTATCTGTAGTATTATGTGAATGCTAGTATCTCACAAATATAGCAAGTATAGTGTGTTTGTGTGAATATATGGGTGTGGTTGTGTGTAGCAAACAAAAGGGATGAACTAAAATGTGGTTGAGGCAATGAAATGTAATACGGCAAACAAACAAAGACTTTGTCCAAGTTCCTGACAGGGAACAACAAGGTGAAAAAGAGGCTAAAATGTGTAGGAAGGCAAGAAAGAGCGGCCTAAAAATAGACAAAATGAAAGGAAAGTCGGAAATAGAAACTCCGTTCACTGCCGCCTCAGGAAATGGGCCACAGAACTGCCAGTGGGGCGAAGAGAGCGAAATTAGAAACAATAGCCTGCAGGCTGCTGTGCTAATGCTAACAGTGTGTGCATGTGTTTAGAAGCTGGTCTGGCATCTTAAGTGTAAACAGATGAAAATGAAGAAAAATAGACAAGGCATTAGGAGAAAGTGCTCACGCACTCAACTTGTGAAGAGGTTAAATAAGTACACACTTCTGTACACTCTCCACAGCTCAACCTCATGCTAATTTCACTCTACCTTATTAGCATAGTTAACCATGTGTTACAGAAACGTAGAAGCAAAAAAAAAAGACAAGTTTCTCTCTTCTAACAAATGATTCTACTCTTCACATTCTGCTCAGATTTGGGAGAACGCTAGGATTCCACAAAATAAAAAGTGATTCTTCTAGGAAATACTTTCGATACCTCACTAAAGTTTAGGATTAAAGATGGTGGGGTAAAGGGTGTGGCTTCCAAAGTAATCTTCCCGTATTTGCTTCAGTTATTCTCTTAGTTATCCTCTAATGAAAGTGCTATAAAAATGTTATTAAGCTAAATCTTCTGATATTAGTCTTAAAATGGAACGTTGCTCAATTGGGCCAGATTTGTAAATGAAGACAGAATCAGACAGACGTGAGGTTTAAAAGCGCAAAAGTTGAAATGGTAAACATTGATAACACTGATTATATTTAGAAGTAGAACTTAGCGGGTAGGAGAAGCTGAAGGTACTCACTTCCTGAGCTCTGTACGGTCATCGTGACTCAAACGGCTTCCCTCCGAACCTGGCAGGTGCTGCAGCTTAGCATACCTGAAACAGCAACAGTGCCAGCGCACCCATCAGTCAAGGGTGAGATACTACAACTAGTACAGTACTCAACGCCGGAAACAAAGGTCATAACTAGGTCTAGGTCTCAAACAAAACCCAGCCCTGGGTCGGCTGTGGGGCCTTTCTGTGTGGAGTTTGCATGCTCTCCCTGTGTTCGCATGGTTTTTATTCGGCGCTCCGGTTTCCTCCCACAGAAGCGTGCAATATAGGTTAATTGGCGATTCTAAATTGGCCCCGTGAGGTGTGAGTGTGATTGTGTACGTGTGTGTGTCCTGCAGGGTTGGTCCCTGCCTTGCGCCCGTAGGTTCCCGGGATAGGCATGCGGACCCCTAGCGACCCCGGTTGGGATTAAGCAGTTCGGATATTTCAATTGTTCAGAATTTTAAACATTAACTTCAAAATCGGTCTCTATTGCAATCTCTGTAGTTAACTACTTATTATCCAGCCCAATAATGTAATAAAAGTGATCAATCATTAACTAGTAATATTAACACGTTGGTGGTGTTTCATTCTCTGCAGTGATTCCACACTGTCTGTGCTTTGTGTGTCTAAAATAACTTGTGACTGAGGCATTGAGATTGATGCGCACCTGTTGAGCAGCAGGTCCAGTACTTGCTTGGTGGTGGCGAAGGAGCGGTAGGTGCAGAGGAAGATGGTGACGTAGGTAGAGTCGTTGCCCCTGAAGGCTGACACCATGTACTCCACCAACCTCTCCAGTGTTCCCGCCTTGATGGTGCGCACCTTGCATGTCTCGTACAGGCTGAGCGCCGACTCCGACTCCACGCCCAGCCAGCGCTGCCCCTTAGTGGCCGAGTGGTGCATCTGCACCTTGCGCAGCGTGATGGTGAACACCGCTCCATCCTCTACCTCCTCGCCTATCTCCTGAGTCGCATTCTAGAGAGAAAAGCAGGGAGAGAAAGAGAGATTTAACATGTTTTATTTAAGTCTCTTGGTTTCATGATTTGTCTTTCAGTTTGCCTATAAAAGCCTATATCTAGTCCAAATTCAGTCCACAGTTGTTGTGGATTATGGTCATCGGGATTCAAATTACACAATTGTTTTGGGGGGATTTCTATTTTCTGAGCGTGCTCCATGATTCCCAAAGTTAACGTGCACAGCTGTCATTACTTATTGTTGTCTATGTTGATTTAGCAAATTTAAATTACCCAACCAGGCAGGGCTGTTTCCATTTTTGACATTCAGACCATTCATAAACCACCCCAAAATACTGACTAAAACACTTAATTTACATTGTTCTTAATTTACATTTACAACATTTAACAAGAGTGAATTCCATTTTTTCCTAATTATAGGGGTTGTCACTCTGAAGCAACTTGGGGTTAAGGGTGTTGCTCAGGGACGCAATGATGGTAGTGCTGGAGGTAGGATTCAAACCCACAACCTCTTGGTCCAGGGGCAAGTATCCTATCCTCAAACCAACATTACCATCATACCCACGACTAAATAACGACTTCAAACTCAGGAATAAACACAATTGTGTTAACAAGTGGGGACCAATGTTCAGAAAATGGAATATAATGAGAAAGTAAACACAAAACATTGATATATTTATTGTACTGCTCTTTCAAAGTCTTACTTTGTTATTTACACAGTGTACACTGTGGACCCTGAGCTTCACTGTTTGATTTCTCTGTATTTTTTTATATGGTTCAGAATGCAGAAGTTCACTTTTACACACAAATGCATTAAAATACTCAAATATTCCAGCACCTTAAAAGCTGCTAGTCACTGGCATATTACACAACATTGTTTTATTTGAGTGCATAAGTCACATGGCAGGACGTGTAGTGTCATGTAGCACAAATTAAATCTAACACTACTTGACGGAAAATGGAAACTCATCCGCTTCTTATTTTCCATGACTAATCTACGAGAGCAGTCTGTTTGCTATGATGTTACCTACTGAGAGGTTTGGGTTCTTGGATAAAGTTTAAGAAAGGACGATTCACATTCAGAAACAAGCCTGCAGAGTAAAAAGTATTTTCAATGCGGATACACTCCCCAACAAAACCACCCCAGTCACTCTGGAATGCTTCTTTCTTTCCAAATCCAGCTCTTCACGTCAATTTGGGGAAAATGCTTTTTTATACCAAATATATACTGCTGGCAAAAAATGTTGCAATGTCAACATTTTACATTATAAGCAACACTATTTTCAACTATTCTAGCTCTCTACCTCATGGCTTTGCAGCTTTGTTATCTCCCACAGGGCTGAGATCAGCTGATATTCCTACAAATTCCTGCGACCATACACACAAGCCACAGGACAACACACAATGTCCAGACCAGTCGAGTGTCAGGAAATGCGTGGGTAGAATTCTACAAACCATCTAACCTCCAACACACACACACAAACAAACACAAGCACTTCTGCTAGTAAAGTCTCGGTCAGTGAGGTTAATCTTGTTACAGTAATTCTTACATGTTACCACACTCACACAACCAATAGGGCAGAGGTTAAGACAAAAGACCAATTCCCGACATGTGTATGCTCATATACCTGTTCACACATGCACATTTAGATCTTTGTGGGGACCAACAGTAATAAATGTCATGTGTATGATATACATTTTGCTACCTATATTCATCAAGAATTATGTTTGTTGTGTAGCAACCTTGTATATGACCCATGTGAGGAGAGTGATAAGAGAGGAAGCAACATTATTATCAGTGTTTGTCCGAGCATCCTGAAACACAGCAAGGTCAGACATGGAAAAACACTACATGCTAGCACGCAACCACAAACACACTCCTTCACACAAACACCATCTCTAACAACTGAATCAACAGAAGCCATGATGCACTAATACACTAACAACATTTAAAGCACAAATGTATTACTGTACTTTGTACAGTAATTTGATTCAATGGGCAACGATTTGATGTCTGCCAATAACTAGGATTCAATTCAGTTCAGAATCCAGCGATCGAGACAATATCATAGGCTGATTTAACATAATGACCTGCATACATATTATAAAAAAGGGTACTAAAATAACAGCTTTATTCCTGAGGTATGGCCCATAGTAGCCAGTGTTATCGCGCTGAAGAAACCAGCTGACGTTCCTGTGCTTGCTTGGGCGGAACGTTACAGTACGTATGATGTCTGATCAATGTTTTCATTTTGGATCGATGCTGTAGGCTCATTGATAATTGAATCAAGGTAATGATGTAGATTGATGTATTGTTACACCCCTAACATCAAGCCCAAAGATTAACACATACACTGGCATCAATGCCAGCACCAGCACCCACTCACTAACATAAATCCTACAACCGGTACTGTTCCTAAATGAGTACCCGTACTGCTGACTTACTCATAAGCAAGGTACCGTCCCCTACCACTGTTCCCCATGTACTGCCAAAAAGCTGCCCACTGTTCCTTCACTGAAGTGCCAAATGCAGAGGTCACTTTTCACTGTAACGTGGTGTGTTCACAATGACAAATAATCACTGACTCACTCAAAAAACACTCTCACACTGCTCACCACAGACACACAACCTCATTCAAAGGCATATTGAGACTTCACTCCAGGCATGGGAACAAAAAGCAGTGAAGATCTCCACCAACTCTCTTTCCCCAGTGTGAGTAAGATGGATCAGATGGATCCTGACAGTAAGAGTACGGAAGCTGTAGCTGTGTGTGGTGGTCCACTTTTATACAGGAAACCACGGGGGTAGAGGGCAGATGGGAAATGAGGCTACAGACACCCACCCAACCACCCACACACCCACACACGTCCTGATTTCATTGGGAGGTACTTTGCATGACACCCAGTACAACTAGTTTACATTTACTACATTTACAACATTTTGCAGACACTCTTATCCGGAGCAACGTCCATTTTTCTAATTTCAGGGACAATCTCCCCAAAGCAACTTGGGGTTAAGGTTCTAAATCTCACGATTAGATTCGATTCCGATACTTGGGCTCACGATTCGATTGAAAAACGATTCACAATTCATAAATGATACAATACATAGATAAATCTGTTTCCAGATTGCTGTTTTGAGTTACTTTTCCTATTTGACTTTGGCAGAAAACAAAAAATCACACTGAATCAAATGCAGTTTAGGGTTAGGGTTATGAATCGACCCCTAAAAACCACTATTCCTTATGGAATAAAAATGTCCTCACAACGCTATAACCAACTGACAACACCTAAGGGAGAATTCTGTCTGCACAATCACATACAACCCAGCTCACAACCATCCCTCACACACACACTCACACACGTCTCTTAGTAAAGGATGTGAAGGTGTAACGTTTAACTCCCTCAATTAACACACTGCCTAAAATTCCACCTACATATAGTGAGTAGAGGTGGAACCATACGTTTTTCTGATCTGTTCCCGACACTAAAAACGCCCACGCGAATCCGAATCGCTGATCATGTCACATACGTGGGATGCTGTAAGCATTTGTGTGCTTGTGAGGGAACACGCAAAAGGGGACACAGACTCACACACACGCACAATACCCGCTATTGTACCATCAGAAGGCTGGAGAACAGCCAGCACAGCTAACAAAACGATCACTGTTTATGACAAATGTGGAAAGAGCGGGCCAAGCAAACGGAAAGAACAGCATTCAGTCACCACTGGAGGTCATTCTCTGTGCGTGTGTACGTGTGTGTGTGTGTGTGTGTGTGTGTGTGTGTGTAGGTGGTGGGGGGCTGAGAGAGTCAGCAAGAGAGAGAGAGAAACAATGGAAGGCAAATTAAGCATTCCAAAAGATCAAACTAACACAAAGATCCACACAGAAAGAAGCCAGTTACACTAGATGGACACATTCAAGTAGAGCTGGGCGATATGAACAAAAACATTATCACAATATTTTTTGGCATATTGATCGATTTCGATAATTAACACGATATATTGTCATACTGTGTTTTTTTTGGATTCTTATATAGACTGAATGAACAAGTTAAAATAATCAAACAATATTAAACAAATAATTTTCAACAAATTTCTACTTAAAGCGCTCTGAGCACTGCGGCAAAAAAATCTTTTTTTTGTGCTGAAGGCGCTTAGCACTCATAGGATTTGTTTTAAAAATAGCCGCTGCCAAAGAACGGCAAAAGAGAGCCGTCAACACCTCACTTCCAGAGCGTTTTCACGGTGTTTGTTGTTGCTAAGTTACAAAAAGCCTCATCGGGTACTTTCACATTCGTATTTTATTATTTTTTTCCCAGGCGGATGTAGTTAAGGCGGGACGCACTTGTTGTCAAAGCGGCCGCTGTAACTATAAAGCGCTGCGGGAAACCCTGCGTTTTCATTGCCTTCTTCACTCACCGCGGCGTCCTGGTTGTCCGACATCTTTTCTTAGAGCCGCGACATACTTAACGCTATGTGACGGGTGCGCTTGTGGACGCTGCTGCTACGCCAGGCAGTGTACTGACTGTACTCGCGCGCATACTTTTTGTTAATCTTGAGGACTCCAACAGGTGGCAGTGTACACCGTAAAAGCGTCCAGTCCGTCGTTAAGTGACAGAAGAATACAACGAAGTAGAACGCGACAGTGCGAGAAAACATTTTGCTGTGAAATGAGGGAAAAAATATAAAAATTATTTGCATTCGGATGTTTCAAAGGCAGAGATCCCGTCTCCCGGAAGTTCGGAGTTGGGAGACCTCCCTGAAATGAGACGACATGCTCAGTGGATGCGTTAAGCCATGATGCGTGCGCATAAATAAGTGCTCTGAACGTTAAGTGTATCTCGGCACGCGACCACTTCGCTAATGTTTACCAAGCAGCTTCTTCGCGTGTTATGGGCAAATTTGCATCATTGGCCGCGATTGGCTGTTGTGCTGGCGTTATGCCAAGCTACGTGATAGGCCAAAGATACTGTCTATCTCAAGGCGTTGTCGCATAGTGGACAAACAAGGGTGATCGAATTTTATAGCTTACGTTTATCTTCGTTATCGTCATCACATTTTTCTCGATAAAATATCAAGATCGCTTTATCGCCCAGCACTACATTCAAGTACAAGTGTGTATGTGTCATGAGGATGTTACTGCACTCAAGGCAATGTATGCAGCTCAGAGGAACATGCACATGACATCCTTTCTCTTTAACAAGCACACACACGCATACACAGAGGCACAAATAAACACTGGCATTCCTGCAGGTGCTTCATATAAATGCATCTGATTTTAAGAGTTCATGTTGAACAGATGTGTGTTTATGTGTGTGTGTGTGTGTTTGGCTCTAATCAGTAAAAAACAGAATGTACTGCAAGTAAACAGATTAAACACTAAGTGTTTTTCACACTGAGTCTCCATGTTCAATACTGCATCACACACACACACACCTTCAAGTGCAAGTCTCTGGTCTCTCCACAGCCTTTTAGGCTTGACCAGCATCCTTTAAAACAACTTAACACATCAAAACACACACACTAACCTTGTATAAAAACTGCAGAACAGACCTGTGTGCATAAATGGGATGCGACACTACCCTGTGCGTGTGTGTGTGTGTGTGTGCGTGTCTGTGTGGGTGTGTGTCAATAACTCTGTGAGTTTGCCGCATGGTGCTCAGTCCTGCACGTGTGTGTCCGATGTAGGTCAGTCGGCTGGACAGACTGTGTGACCGCCAAGGGAACTCTCATTATTCCACAACACACACACACACACTCTTTCACATAACATTAAGAGACAATGTGGAAAGTGTGAGTACTTGTTTCCATTGGAATGCCGAATCAAGCCGAAACAGGCTGCATGAAATGGAAAATGTACTAAACTTTTCAAAAAACTCCATTAAAAAATACTTTTCACAAGAAAGAATCTACATTAATAGTCTTGGTTGGCGGTACACAATGTCAGCAAAACTTCCCGATAACGGGGCGAACTCTCTAACCGTTACACCACCAACTTGCAGAAGTGATGGTTGACAGTGTTGGGAGAAACGTGCAACAAAACTAACTCAGTATTACACAAATGTATTACTTTTTTCCTGTAATGTACGGCATTAGTTATAATTTGTCAGTAATACTATATTCATTACAGATTTCTGCCATGGCGTTAGAACACGGATGGCTGAGGGATCTTCTATCTCTCGGCTT